>OVAP01003903.1:0-15631 GCA_900406295.1 Aurinia saxatilis
TAGAAAGTAGTTGTTAAGGTCTTAATTAGTGCAAAACAACAAACTTATTAAATATCATGGTTGTGAGTATTCCAGATCCGGGGAAGATGAAGATACCGATCTTTAAAGGTTTCACCGATCCCAAGGCTCATCTAACACCCTTCAGTATTGATGGGGATTTAGTTTTCAGCCAAAATAGGTCATGCAAGCGCACATGTCTCGCAATAGTACTTAGGGATCGTATCCACATGGAGCAAAGTGTACGCAGTAGCACGTCCAAGTTCACTCGAGCTAAGCAGCAAATATGAGATATGTTGGTGGCGAGCGATCGTCAGTGTGAACTGATCGATCGATTGGTGTGTCTTTCGGTCGATTGCTGATAATGCGTTCGATCGATTGATGCTTGCAAATGCTAAAACAAATAAAAACATGAGATTAATCAAATACTTAAAGCGTTAGGAAATCAGGAAATGCATTCAAGGGTCACGGTTTGAATTATTCAGAGTAGTGGCTTGTGTAAATATCATAGTTAAAGCTATATAGTTGAAATCACTATTAACTGACTATCCTTATGGTCAGGCTTAGCCAGTCTAGTTCGATTGATATCCGAGTTATCTCTAACATATCTATTTTCAGAAAGAGAACCTATGGGCTGATAAATCAATCAATCTAGGCATTAAGTTCAGGAAATAAAATTCTACTAAACTATTAAATAGTAAAGCTTTCATTATCAAGTTCTGGATCTCTTACTCTAAATGGTGTATTAGTAGTAGGTTTATCTTATGATTGAATTAAGATCTGATATGAAAGTAAGCTTATTAACTAGTCATTACACAACCCTATTGCCTATCTATCTAACCATGATTCCTCCCAGCAAAACCCTATTCCTAACAAGAGAACTACTCAATTATGCTAAAGATAAACATAATGACAATGGAAATTGTAATCATATTAATCAAGAGGGTTCAGAATAACTTCTCTGGAATGCAAAGATTACAATCTTTGTCCTTGAAAGCAATGACCAAAGTAGACAATAAGAAAATAAAAAATGAAAGGAAACTATAAACTTTTAGCCTGGATGCCTGGAAACTTTGTGAAGTGATCTGAGATTTTGTATGGCTTCAGTCGTCTGTATTTATAGGGGAGAGGGTCGAGCAGTTGGCCGAGATGAATCATGAAGAAGATTTGGATAAGAATCCAAATATCTGTGTTTATCCTGCTCCAGTCGATCGATTAATAGTATTATAATCGATCGACCATTATCTGAAACGCGTTTTCTGAATATCCCGTATCTTCTGTGATCATCTCCAACATATTCTGATATCTCCTCAAATACAACGGTCCTTATCTGGATTTGTTCTCGAAGCTTCCTTGGATTATTGGGCTTTGATCGATCGGTGGGCCTCTCCTCTGGTCGATTGGGCCTTCATCTTATACGGGCTTTTGGATACATCTTCAGGTTCTTCTTCGTGCAATATGCCACTCAAGATCGCTTCAACCAAATGGTGATGATGAGGTTTTGAGAGTATGACCAATTGACGGGACGATTACCGGCCGCCCACAACACCGGACTCCTCGGAGTATGGCACACCCGATCAAGACCTTACCAACCAACCGGATCCATCTTCTTCTCTACCTCCCCATTTCTAAACCCCAAAAGTACCTATCTTCAAACTTTTGTATTAATAATTTGCATTCACATTCGGGTTTTTCTTTTTTCTTTTTGGTCCTCTCTTCTCAATTTGAATATTCATCAAGACGATGAATTTTAAGTTTGGGAGGGACTTAGTAGCTAATGACTCTTTGAGTTTTGTTGTTTACTTTGTTTTACATAAAACATTTTATCTTCTATAAAATTTATAAAAGTTTAAAAAGTTTCGAAAAAACCAAAAAGATTTTTCCTTTACCATATAGTTTCATGTCATTTTGTATGTCTTATTTTAGGGTGCATTGCATTAACCATAAGGGACAATGATGAGATTGCTTAGAAATGCTACATCCTTGAAATCGCTTGATCAATTGTTTAGTAGTGCTAGTTGTTCACTAAGGAATTCGCAAAAAAATTGACTTTCGCATCTCAATCACATCATCTATCTTGTGATGCGAGTGCGACTTGGAAGCTTTCCCCAGCATATTTGAACTTTAATTTTTACTAGTTTTCTCATTTATGGCGATTTGATCAACTTGTGTATTACCTCAAAATAATCAAGTCATCTTATCCTTTTTACCACTCTCTAATGACTTGGTTAGCCACCTTCATATTTAAGGTTGGTTATCATCCCCACCCCAAATAACCTTAACCTCCTCTCAAGCCAACATTACTCTTGTGTGATAGGCCTTTTCATAACTACATAATTATGTTTAGAAGCTTTTGAGATTAGAACCTTTCTTCCGTTAAGCATTAGTCGCACTGACTAATCTAGGAGAGTGGGAAATTGTGAGTTGCTTATGAGATTGTGAAAGTATGAGAAGGTTGTCAAAAGAAAGAGTGAGGGTTTAGAGTAAGTTTGGGGGGGGTGAGAGAAAAGAAAAGAGTGTGAAAAAATGTGAGGATCAAGCCAAAAGGGCTATGAGTTTGAGAAATCCCAAGTGTTTACTAAAAACCCCTAGAGAGAGCACCAAATAAAAGCCTATACCCACCAAAAATGTCTAAACACAAAAGTGTAAACCCCTTGTACACTAAAAAAGGCGCAAAGCCAAAAGCTAAGTCAAAAATAGAGAAAAGAAAGGGTTAAAAAGAGTGGAAGAAAAAGGCTAGATCATTACAAATAAGAGCTCTCAAGGTGTTTAGTAGTATTGAGAAGAGAAAAGGAATCAAAAAGAGAGTGAGAGGTTGAGAGAAATGAGTGTTGTTGAGAGTTGGGAACAGATAGAACGGAAGAAAAACTCGTAGCATCAACACATCTTTTCTCGATTGCTTTTAGATTTTCAGTTATGTTTATCTTGAGATAAGTCACTAAGAAATAACCCCACTACAAATTGCATTGAATCCTTTCTCCTTACTAAGTCAAACTTGTTGATCATTTGTCCATTCTTGAGACCGCGCTTGAACACCTCAATGAAAGTTAAAGGGAAAGCCGATATGAATCTCGTTGATGCAATATAGAAGATTGTGCTATACTTGCTTGAGCATGAAATGAGTAGAGTGTTCCCTTGTGAAAAGCTAGCTTTACTTTGAATTGGTCTTGGATGTTTAAGGATTTTATTGTGTTTGCTTTGAGTCCCTACCTTCAAACTATTCCTTCGACTTATTTTTTTATTGTTTGCCTGCGGACAAGCAAACACTAAGTATGGGAGAGTTGATGAGTGGTGTTTTGTGCATGTTTTTACCCACTTTTTACATGTCTTTTAATCTCATTTGTTATGCATTTGTGTTAGTTTGTTGCATATTTACTCACTTTGTACATTTTATCTTGCATTAGGACTTTGTCTTGTATTATTGCATTGCATATTTGCATGTTTTTAGGTGCTTTTGGAGCTAAATGGACATGGAGGGTGCTTAAGGACCAAATAGATGAGTAAGTGAGGAAGAGAGAAGTCAAGGGAGTGAAGAAATCAAGAATTGAGTCTCTTGTACCAAACTATCGGGTGCTACCCGATATTAACACCCGATATTTGGTGCACGAAGAAGCCACAAATCCCTGTACCAAAATATTGGGTACCACCCGATATGGGTACCCGATATTTGAAGACTGGAGAAACTTGATTCTACAACAACTTCCCTGGACCAAAATATCGAGTGCTACCCGATATTTTGGTCAAACAGATCCCTTCTTTATTTTGTTGACCTTATCCTAATTCCCTTTGACCAAACTCTTATCTTATCTTTTAAATACCTATTAGATGCCGTTTGTGAGGATAAGCTTGATTGTTATCTTATCTATTTGAGAGAAAACACCAAGAACTATCTCTTCTTGTAAACTTTGAGATCTTGAGCTTTATGCTTAAAGATTTGATATTTGTGTTTACCAAAACCTTTATCTTATCTTTATTATCTTTGATTATGATTTCTTTAATCATTATCTCTATGGATTTCATTGTCATGAGTGAGTAGTCACCTTATTGGCTTGTGGGTTTCGGTAGATTATTGCTTGAATAAGTTAGATCTTGTGAGAAAAGGATTAGTCTACAAGGATTGCTAGACTCTAGTGGTCATTCATGTTATTCTCCTATGAAGGATCATGGGGACATAGATTTAGGCTTCATCACACACAAGGTGTTTGATGTAATGCTTGAATGAACAAAAGATTTAGCTTTCCTTGGATTACCTTAGCTTCTTGTTTCTTTAAAGCTATCTCTTTTTTAGGGATCAATAGGGTATAGATTCTATGCTTCATCTCATCTTGTTTGTTGGAATGCTTGAACCAAGAGTTGTCTTGTGTTAGTCACTAAAGCTATCTCTTTTTGAGGGATCAATAGAGTATAGATCTATAGCTTCCACACATACATGATGTTTGATGATTTGCTTGACTAGACAAGATTGCTTTAAATGCTTTATTTCCTTAAACATGTTAGCTATAGATTGTTCATGCTAGTCTCTTGTGAGGGATCAATAGAGACTTGTTTTTTGTCTTCTTATTCATGGTACCATGGGACTTGGTCATGATAAGACATTTGATTGAAATTGATTTGTGTTTAGCTTTGTACACCTTACACCAAGGGATTGGGTAAAGTACTTAGTGGTTTTGGACTCGTTCTTCATGCTTGATCATCATTGAGTTTGGTACATTGGGAAATGGTCAAGTTTGATGATGGTTAAGATAATGATAGTAGTCCTTTGCCTAGGATGTTACCTTATTTGTAAACAACTACCCTATCACAAGGTTTTATCTATTCTTGCATGATCGTAATTACCGTCACCCACCGGCCAATATCATTCTCTTATCGAGTTTCGTTTAAGTTTAGCTTCACTTTTACTTGTTAGTCTTTTGATTGCTTGTTTATTTTCTTGTTTGCTACTTGAATTGAACCTTCTTCATTGCTTTAACATAGCTGAATTTTAATGTGCTCCAAGTGTTGATTCTTCCTCCGAATGGATTGATACCCTACTTCTATACTGAAATCTTTTCGGAGACTTGTAGATAGCTATTGGTCTTTGATATATAGGACCGTAAAAAATCTTAATCAATTTCTAATCAAATGTTCAACCAAAAAAACATAAATCTTTATCAAAATAGTTAATGATTAAGAGGATATAGTATAAGAAGTTAAATATAATAAATTGATATGATAATAATACATGCTTTATTTATATGTAATTTATAAGATATGATATTGAAATAAGTTTTGAAAATATATATATATGAGTTATAATTTAGAATCTAATTACACATATCATAAGTATATATGTTATCAAATAAACAATCAATATATTTACAGTAATACGATTTTATATCTTTTAAATGTTATTCTGAAGTATTATAAATTGACATAGTAATAATATCTTATTTTATTTATATGTAATAAATAAGATATTATATTAAAAATAGTTTTGAATATATTTACGGACTCTAATTACACATTATATGATTATCTATTACAAAATCTAAAATATTGACAATCATACATTTTTCTGTCTACTTAATTATAGTTAATTATGATCGTGCCTGTTAACATGCATCCAAATCCAGTATATACTAATATGTGGATTGGATTTACAGATTGCTTGCGTGGAATTTAATGGTTGTTCATTGCCAATTTATATGTTTGTACACATTATTCAAGTTTCTTACATGTAAATTTCAGTAAATAGGAAAGAGAAGTCAAGAGGTGAAGGGAAGGAGAGGCGGAGAAGAAGGAGAAACGTTCGTAGAGAGAGAAATGAAAGAGAAAAGGATTGATTTTTATAGAAACTCTTATTATCCTAATCCTCTTATTTCGCTTCCAACAAAATGAAAAATAACCCAGCAAACTTGGGAGAAGAGACAAAACGAGAAATTTAAGAGAAGAAACACACACAAAAAGAAAAGAATAAACATCTCTCTCTTCTTGACGAAATCTTAAAATCGTGAAGGAGAGGAAGAGAAAGATGTGGATGGCGGCAAAGAACAATAACATGGGACCTAAGGAAGGAGGAACAAGCGGAGTGGTGGCTGTTGCGATAGACAAAGACAAAGGCAGCCAACACGCTCTTAAATGGGCTGTTGATCATTTGTTGCAGAGAGGCCAATCTGTCATTCTCGTTCACGTCAAGCTTCGACCTTCTCCTTTAACTAATAGCCCTTCTCTTCATGCTTCGTCTGCAAGTAAGCAATCAGACAAAACCTTGGTTGCTTCTTCTATTCCTCTGTTTCTGATGGTTTGCTTTTTTGCTTCAGAGTTGGGCCAAGATTCTTATTCTTCATTGGTATGCCGAGATCCAGAAGGGGCATCCAAAGAGTTATTCCTTCCTTTCCGTTGCTTCTGCACGCGCAAAGATGTGAGTTTAGATTTCTGTTTTTCTTTTTGAATTATACACAGTTTTCCCAAAGGCTTTCTAGATTTCTGTTTTTCTTCTCTTCTTATTGTATGCTTATGAAAACTTTTCCAGATACAATGCCAAGATGTATTGCTTGAGGAGTCCGATGTAGCCAAAGCATTAGTGGAGTACGCAAACCAAGCCGCCGTTGAGGTTTTGGTGGTCGGTTCCTCCTCCAAAGGTGGCTTTCTCAGGTCCAAAATAACCCTCTCTTCCTTGTCTTGTGTGATTCTTAACTGTTAAATTACTAAATATTTCATTTTTCAGGTTTAACAAGCCCATAGACATTCCAGGGACCGTAACGAAAACCGCACCCGACTTCTGTACAGTTTATGTCATATCCAAAGGAAAGATTTCAACTATGAGATCAGCTTCTCGTTCTGCACCAACCAATGCTCCTCTACGGAGTCCGATTCAACCACCTAGCTTAAAGCCACCTCAACCTGTGCCTTCTACTTCCACTAACAATATGCGAGGTTATCCAAACACACCAATATTTATCCAATTCTTTCATTTGTTGATCTTGGGGTTTATGTTTCTTTCCTGCAGCCGTAGAGAGACGGTCTTTTGAGTCACAACAACGTAGGTCTATTGAAGATCAGCAACGTAGATCTATTAGTGAGGATCAACAACGCAGGTCTATTAGTGAGGATCAATCAGAGTCCTTCAGGTAAATTTTCCTTGTGTTTTCATTGGGACATTGATCTATGAAACTGAAACTGAAGATACTCCATGGATGGAAAAATAGATCTCCTTTTACAAGAAGAGGCAATGGGAGATCATACGGGGAACTATCTGTGCCGGAATCAGACATATCCTTTGTCAGTTCTGGAAGGCCAAGCATTGACCGTATCTTCCCTAATCTGTATGACAATAGTGATCCAAACCGAACTCCTCCTAGGCTGTCGAATTTCTCAGATATGGACTATGGTCCTAGCTTTGAGTCGGCCTCCAACTATGGAAGGAGATCGGTGGATATAACCTCATCGCCTACTGATTTCTCATCAGGCTCGTTTGAGAGCGAGAGATTTTCATCTGCCTCAGCAATGGTAAGACCGTTAAGCCACACCTTAGAGATTTATGACTAAAATTACTTAAATTTTGTTACTTACCAAAAGCAGGATGACGTAGAATCTGAAATGAGGAGGCTGAAATTGGAGTTGAAGCAAACTATGGAAATGTACAGTACAGCTTGCAAAGAAGCACTTACAGCAAAACAGAAGGTAGAGTTTTTCCAAGAAAATTATTTACGGCCTTGGCTTATGTCCCCTAAACGTGTTGGCAATTTCAGGCGACAGAGCTTCAGCGGTGGAAGTTAGAAGAAGAGAGGAAACTAGAAGAGGCAAGACTTGCAGAGGAAGCAGCATTGGCGATTGCAGAGAAAGAGAAGGCAAAGTCGAAAGCAGCTATGGAGGCAGCTGAAGCGGCTCAAAGGATTGCTGAATTGGAGTCTAAGAAGAGAGTCAGCGCGGAAATGAAAGCTCTCAAAGAGTCCGAGGAGAAAACAAAGGCACTTACTGCTTTAGCAAACAATGATGTAAGGTATAGGAAGTACTCCATTGAAGAGATTGAGAGTGCCACTGAGTTTTTTGCTGAGAAATACAAGATTGGAGAAGGTGGTTATGGACCTGTTTACAAATGCTATCTTGATCACACTCCAGTGGCTGTGAAAGTTCTTCGTCCCGATGCAGCTCAAGGAAGATCCCAGTTTCAGCAAGAGGTGAATAATTCTTCACTCTTCCCCTAATTCCTTTCTGTTTCTTCTCATCTTAGAGTTTGTTTCTTTTATCAAATTTAAAAAACAGGTTGAGGTATTGAGTTGTATTAGGCATCCTAATATGGTTCTACTTCTTGGAGCTTGCCCCGAATGCGGATGTTTAGTCTACGAGTTCATGGCCAACGGGAGCTTAGAAGACCGTCTTTTCCGATTGGGAAACAGCCCGCCTCTTTCGTGGCAGACGAGGTTCAGAATAGCTGCAGAGATCGGAACAGGACTCTTGTTCTTACACCAGGCTAAACCCGAGCCTTTGGTTCACCGTGATCTCAAACCTGGAAACATCCTGTTGGACCGTAACTTCGTCAGCAAGATTTCTGATGTTGGTTTAGCCAGATTAGTCCCTCCATCAGTTGCAGACACGGTGACACAATACCGAATGACTTCAACAGCTGGCACGTTTTGTTACATCGACCCAGAGTATCAGCAAACAGGAATGTTAGGTGTGAAATCTGATATTTACTCACTCGGCATTATGTTTTTGCAACTAATAACAGCAAAACCACCAATGGGTCTCACTCATTATGTCGAAAGAGCACTCGAGAAAGGAACTTTAGGAGATTTATTAGATCCAGCTGTGTCAGATTGGCCAGTTGAGGAAACCGCAGAGTTTGCTAAGCTAGCGCTTAAATGCGGAGAGTTAAGACGAAAAGACAGACCTGACCTTGCTAAGGTTATATTGCCTGAGCTAAACAGACTAAGAACGCTTGCTGAAGAATCAACACATTCGGTACTAGGACCGTCCCCAACCGGAAGCCAAACTTCCTTGAAACTGGTGAGGACTGATCATAGCCAAAAGTAAGAATCTCGAATTCATTAATATTACCTAGCTTATGTATTTTTTTTTTTGTTACACATTTGCAGGAACAGATAAGTGCTTCTTCAATCTCTGTGCCTCAGTAAGCTTGATCTATAAACACAAGAAGACGCAATTTCACATGATTAAGATATAAATATGGAGCTGAAAGCTTTAGCTTAACTAGACATGAATCCTCAAAATAAAAATGAGGAAGGTTTAAATATGGTTGAATATGAGTAACTAAAGAACTTAAATGCTCGTAGTATAAAGAGACGCAGTAGAGCGTGTTTCCCTCGTAGAGAAAGTGTTTCAAATCTGTACAGATCATTCTTTTAATTTAAGATTACATATTTAAAAGTTCATGCAGCCTAAAACGAGGTATGTCGAAAAACTTGGCAAAACAAAACAACCATAATATCGAATCATAATTCTATTTGGCTGTTCCAGATGATGTGGTTACCATCAGTGAAAATATTCCTCAAATTATGTTAACTTTAATGCTTCTCTGAATCCATGTATTCTCGTGAAAAATAATTACTGTTCGAACTTTGTTTTGCATAATAAGAAAATTAAAACATTTATGGTCTATCACATAATGTATTAAATTTTTGTAAAAATAATAAAGTTCAAAATTCAAAACAATAAAAGAAAAGGCGCAAAAGAGAAATATAAGCGCCGGAATGAGAGAAAAAACAAACTACAGCTCTTGAATCCCAGCAAAAAAAAAAACTAGTCACACCTTGCAATTGGAGCAATTGCAGAAGGTGGCACAAGCTCCTAGAGTAACTGAAAGAAACCAAGCATTTGAAGGATCCTTGCCATTTGATCCACTAGGAGCAAAGCTTGAAACAACATCCTCTAACACACTTGGTCCTCTGACATCATTCACATAAGATGGAATCTAAATATTGTCAGGGGATAATAATTTGTCATCTTTCAATAACATTCGTTGTTACATAATATTTCAAAATATCATGTATGCACTGGTCTATGTTACCTCCAGTACTTGCAAGACGTATAATAGGCTCCATCGTGGTAGACACTTGTCCACCGACGGTAATCATGGGTACATCCTTTGGAATGGATGTCTCATTTCCTATAAGACACGAAAGAGTTATTAATACCAAGTACAAACACAAATAATAACACAACAAAACATGAACATTTATACAATACCATCACGCTAGATTGAGAGAAACGGGACGCCCATTGAAAACACTGTCATGGCGTCACCTACTTGAGTGAGAACTTTTGGGACTGTTTGATTGTATTGGCGGGAATGTGATACGATTAACTTGTGATTGTATTAAAATAGTTAACAAGATAAATAAAAGAGTGCTTTTGATAATCAAAGATGATAAGTAACCAACTTGAGAGACCTTTAATGGCGTTCTCTCTCTATCCCCATAGTCAAAAAGTAAAAGATAATGATCCCCAAAAGATGCTCTCTATGCTCACCCTCTCTCCCCTCAAATAAGCAAAAGAGGACAAACCCTCCTCACCTTAACAAACCGTAATACTACCCATGTGCCATAGATAGTGACAGCTTTCTCACTTAACCATAGTAACAACTTAACCACATATTCTAGAATCCTCTTCCTTACCTTGTTCTTCAAGCCTTTGTAGTTACTTGAGTCTTTCTTCTCCTCTGGTAGGTGTATATGATTGGTTGATACCAACCTTGTATGTATCAATACTCCCGCCTTTGAAATTAACCTTGTCCTCAAGGTTGAAAGAAGGAACTGCCCTTTGATGTCGGTGGTTTCATATCAATCTGGAGGGTCTTTCCCTTTGGTTAGCATTTTCATTTGTCATGTGGTTGGGTTCACTTTGCTGTCCAGCTCCACTGCAATATGTCCCTCGATAGAGTACCCAAGTACTCGATCAGGAGGATGCTCTTTCCATTGGAGAAGAAGATATGCAATTACAACTTTGTTGTCATGTGCAACTTGATTTTCAGTCTTGTTCTTCCAACGATGCGACACTACAGAAGTTGTTTGTGGAGCTTCATGTTGCCAAAACCAGGAACTCTCTTTGCTTAGCCTCTCCATCCACAACTGTTCCAGCCGGGTCTTAAAGGCTTCCAGTGCATCGGATCAGATATCCCACCATGGTAGCATACACAGAATACACAAAATCCAAAGCTTTTGATTTCAGATGTAGACTCTTGTCCTTTCTTACTCTTTCATCAAAGTATATTGCCTCGGCATCGTATTCCGTGAAGTATTTTTCAAGGATGGAGCTAAGATTTTTGCCAAAAACTAGTGACCGGACCACCTTCTTGCAACTCGAACCAACTCTCATTGGTTTCTAAGTGGTGTAGCTTCTCATCAGCTATCTCTTCACACCGAAGAGTGGCAACCACCTTGTGACCAGGACGGTCCAGGTCTCTGTTCTCTTTTATAACTTTCCAAATTTGTTGGGTGCTGAAAGCAAATCCGGAAGCAGGAATTACATGTCTATCACCTGCAAGACCTCCAGGTGAAATCGAATGGGGAGACCTCTGCCTTAACTCAACAACCAAATCCAGCAGCCCCATAACCAGCCATTGTTGAGGTGTTTCATGATACTTTTGACCAACTTTAAACTTAAACCACCAATTCTTTAAGAACTTTACACCATTGATATCCCACAATTGTGCTTCCCTCATAAGCTTCTCATCTAGCTCCTTAAGTAAACTCAGTTCACACACCCTCGGCATTATATTCATAGCTCTATCAAGTTTGTAAATTTTCTCTGGCCAGTTATGCTCTTCATATTCAACTAATACTCCACCAGGTTCCCAGACTCTGTTACTCCAAGATATAATGAGTTTGGTTACCTCTTTTCGGGCAGGTACAATCTGAGGTTGGTCTTCTAAATAAAGAGTCTTTTTACTCCTCTTTTCGTCAAAGATCTTCAACTCCTCTGGTTTCCAATTCACATCTTGCATATGAGGATATAAAAGCATTTTAACCTGATGTGATACTTTTGCTGGCGAGCTCAGACGATGAACCACTTGGTCAGAGATGAAATTATGCAATGCTCCATTGTCCATCAGAACTAGGACCCTTTCTTCACAAATGGTTTCCATTAACTTCATCATGTGTGGCGATGATAGTCCCTCCTCAGGGTTTATAGACACCTCGACGAGTTCTGGAGCCGTCGGAGTCCACTTTTCTTGTAACTCACTCCCTTCGAGGACTTCCATCTCTGTGCCGTCTGTTTGCAATAGAAACGCATGTAGCTCCAGTCATCGGCACTTGTGTCCCCCAAAGAGTGTGACATCGCACTGAAAAACATATCCCCTTGGCTTTCTTCTCTGCCGCCTCCTCCGCTGTCAATTCGTGATACGATAAACGCCGATTGTGTTGTTGGGTAGGGGAGGGCCTCATCAATCGCCCAACCAAGTTTGGGCTTTTCTGTTTGGGCATATTGGCCCCTCCACTAAGGTTAGGTGTATTACGTGGCGGTGGCATAGACAGCGAAACTTTGTCCCCTGAAAATCTGGTTCCACAATTTACAGTCGCCGATGTAGTCTCCGACAACCTTTCTTCTGATTCCGACCAATCCTCTGCCCTTTTTGCCAAGGCCATCATCTAAAACTCCCCGGCTCCTACACCTTATCTCTCCCGCAACAAGACCAAGCCAAAACCTCATCATCGAATCCCATCTTCACTGCTTGCACTTTCTCAAAGTTCTCTTCCTTCACAAAGCTCAAGGTCCCACTCTTGGTGTTGTCATCGTCAAACCCATGGATCTCGATTCTCACAACCAAAACTGGTAAAGTAACTTTTAGGGATCGTAACTTTCTATGGAAATGAATTATCGGATGCTTTATTGCTGAAGTACAAAAGATCGCGTGAGAAAAGTTCAGTGTTCTCTCGCGTGGAAAAAGATGTCCCTTAAAAATGAATGACTACTTCTCTTTATATAGAGATTACAATTGAACCCTAGCTGTACGAGAATGAAGGAAATTCGTATCTATCTTCAATTTCCTTCTTTTTCGCTTAGATACGCCCACGATTCATGATTATCTTATCTGGCGGCTGCATCGTTTGATAACTGTCGCGAGCCCGGCCCATCTCGTGATGAGGAATCCTAATCCAGCTCGGCCCATTAAGAGGAGTAGGCTGGCTCAGCCCGAGATGTACCGAAGGAAGTTCAGTTCGGCCCATCGGGAGATACAGCTCGGCCCGGGGCGTGTTGGACGGGCCAGGTCGGTCCATCGTGCGATGGAGGAGTCAGCTCGGCCCACCGCAAGAGCCAGCTCGGCCCATGTTGCGAGGAGGGCTTCAGGTCGGCCCACCTGGTGTAGAAGGTCCAGGTCGGCCCACCTGGTGTCGGGGGTCCAGGTCGGCCCACGTCGTAGCCCGGGTCGGATCGATCATCTCCATCCCAGCTCGGGTCGGGTCTCGAGCTTGGGTCGGACCTCACGCTTCTCGCCAACATTTAGTCGTTTGGTCGTAAGTATCGTCATTCACTTCGGCTAGTCGTCAAATGTTTGCGATCTGTACTTCAGTTCGGCACGATTTTATACAGAAAATGTTGACGAGCTGGGTTTTCAGCTAGGCAAAAATTCAGCTAGGCATTTTCTGTATTAGCATTCTCAGCTAGACAGGATTTCAGCTAGGCAGAAATCCAGCTAGGCAAGTTTTGATTGCGATGGATTTCAGCTAGGCAGAAATCCAGCTAGGAAAATATGGACAGGTATTTTCAGCTAGGCAAGACTTCAGCTAGGCAGAAATCCAGCTAAGCATTTTCTGATTGTGATGGATTTCAGCTAGGCATAAATCCAGCTAGGAAAACATGAACAAGTATTTTCAGCTAGGCGGGATTTCAGCTAGGCAGAAATCCAGCTAGGCGAATTCCGAGTGTAAGTACGTTCAGCTAGGCTGAACATCGTTCATCAGCTAGGAAAATAGTTCAAGGTTATTTTCTGAGTATAAATCTTGACGGGGTGGAATCCGACCCCCACATTCCCTAAAGCCCTTGATTTCATCCTCTGGCCTCTTTGAGCGCCTTTCTTCTTCATGACCCTTCCCTATCTCCAGTAACCTCTTTTCCTCTTCCGTCATCAGCATCTTCTCTAGGCGTTCAAGGACATTGAGCCATCTTTGTTCCTCACGGCCCTTTCCTTCCTCACATGATCATCTCTCCTCATCTGCGATCAGTCTAATTCTCTTTGGGTCGTCTTTATCTCTAAAACGCATCAACAACTCATCTTTCATCGATTCCCAGATGTAGAACAGAGAAACAGATTGTCACTGTTCCAACCAAAGTCTAGCTTTGCCTTCCATGAAGCTCTGGCCTAGATTTAACTTCTCCAAACCTGCAAAATCATCAACAATAAATCGATGCTCCATGCAGTTGATCCATGGCCTCAAATCATAACCACCGATAAACACAGGGATCTCCCAGTATGTCATTTTTGTGTTTTCTTTCCCTAGAATCTCACTGCTCTGATACCAGGTTAATACGATCAACTTGTGATTGTATCAAAATAGTTAACAAGATAAATAAAAGAGTGTTTTTTATAATCAAAGATTATAAGTAACAAACTTGAGAGACCTTTAATGGCGTTCTCTCCCTACCCGCATAGCCAAAAGGCAAAAGATAATGATCCCTAAAAGATGCTCTCTATGCTCACCCTCTCTCCCATCAAATAAGCAAAAGAGGACAAATCCCCCTCACCCTAACAAACTGTAATACTACCCATGTGCCATAGATAACGACAGCTTTCTCACTTAACCATAGTAACAACTTAACCACATCTTCTAGAATACTCTTCCTTACCTTGTTCTTCAAGCCTTTGTAATTACTTGATTCTTTCCTCTCCTCTGGTAGGTGTATATGATTGGTTGATACCAACCTTGTATGTATCAGAATGATGGCGTTCAACCTCATTTTTTATCATGATGAAAAGCTCATCTGAAGATCTAGTAGAAAATCCATCATCTTGGATAGCTAGAGCATCTTTTTTGGTTGACCTGCTTATGAGACCAGCCTCACGTGGGTCTGTAGCCATATGAGTTGTCTGAGACACGTCCATATTTGGGTTCTCTCTTTGGACCTGAGGGACCTTTCTACAAGAAGAGTAAATTATTAACCCATGCAGGTTGAACGATTGTCCTTGTGGAACTGGAACCACCATTCCGCCCCCCCCCCTCCATTCAGTTGCGGCACCTCATAGTCAGCACCAATATTATTCATTTCTCCTACAGAGTTTCCCAAAACAGTAATGACAGTGACAAAATCCAACTAATATTATTAATAATTACATTTCAGACAAATTTTCACAACAAGTGTTTAACATACAATAGTTTGGAAACTACTCACTTGGGCTACCATTGGGTGGAGGTGATGGAGCTGGAATGTTCTGTGTTCCCAACCGCCTGCATGAACGTGTCATCATTAGCATCTATGATGATGATAACATCATTATGGCAGTTTCCTCCAGGGAATGGGAAATGTTGCTCATGCTCGCGCTCTAAGTGGATGAGGTTAACACTCATCAGTTGCGCCACCCTGAATCCTAATTACATAACTTTAGGGGTGTCAAACGGGCCGGCCCGCGCCCAAACGGGCCGGCTGATACACAAAGTTTTACCCTATGTATTTCTAATTGCAAGTGCACAGGCAA
>OVAP01003904.1:0-15627 GCA_900406295.1 Aurinia saxatilis
ATTCAATGAATCCTCAAGAACAAGAGATAAAATGATGAAAAAGCAATGAAAAAAGTGTTTTTCTCTAAGAATCTGAAGTAAGAACGTGTTTTAGTGTTTCTGGGGGTCAACCATTTATATAGGGGAGCAGAAAACGTGTGAAAATCTTGCAAAATATGGTAAGATTGATCTGATTTTGAGTTTCCATAAGTGGCTATCGCAGCATGGATCGATCGATCCGTGGCTTGGTGATCGATCCGTGCATGAAACGCTGGTGTGGTGTGGTCATGGATCGATCGATCCATTCATGGATCGATCGATCCTTGCTCTTCAGGTCGATTCAGATGACATGTTTCCAGTAAAACAGTCATATCTTCTTGACCGCTAATCAGAATGACTTAAAACCACCACCAAAGTGAAGATAACTCAATTATTTATCTCGTGTCAAAATTTGAGATTGAAATTCATAAGGGAAGACCTTCATCGGACACGATCTTTAAGACACTTCAAACTGGTTCTGCATTGTTATTCCACATGTTTTCATCCTTTTGCCTCAAATCTTCATTCCAAAGCTTAAATTCAAGCTCCAATGTATTAAACCCCTATTAAGACTCTAAACAAACCAAAAGACTCAAAAAACAAAGAAAAAACAAGGATTAAAACATGTCAAAACGCTATATATCACTTACCGCATTTTGAGCTACTTAAATATCAAGTTTTTTTACATGAGTGTTGAGAGCTTCAAACTTACATCACATTGATCTTTCCATTGAAATCCACCATCGGCTTCTGTTGTCCTTCAAGCAACCTTTCGAACATTGATTCGACCTTGAAAATTCAGATGACTTTGGTGGACGAGATTGATAATCTGAATTTCCATAGGTCCTAGTATAGTCACCTTGGTTCTGTTTCTGAAATTGCTGATTGGAACTGAAGTTCTTGTTCTGACCATATGGAAACTTGGACCCTTGAAAATTTTCACCAACAAAGTTGACATCTTCATTCTCTTTCTCTTCCCTTGGGTTGACATCAGCAAATGAGACTGTCTTCTTGTTGTTACTTATCATCATGTTGTGCATTGACTTCACTGTAGCTTGAACTTCATCAATTTATGACATTTCTAAACTTCCCACTTGGTTTTGTCTCTCAAAATCAGACATCTCTGTGCTATTACTGGAAGCTAAGTTCTTGATGAGAATCAAAGCATCTTGAGGTCTTCTAGTCATGAAGTTCCCATTATTTTCAGAGTCAAGTGACATCTGGTACCTCTAATCTACTCCTCTGAAGAAGGTGTTAAGCAACTGAGCATCGTTGAACCCATGATGTGGACAGTCCCTCTGGTACGATTGAAATCGAGTCCAGGCTGATTTGAAAGATTCTTTAGGTCCTTGACTGAATGAAGAGATCTATCTCCTCAAGTTCTCAGATCTAGTATCATCATATAAGTGATTCAAGAAGACATTCTTTGTTGCTTCAATGATTCTCTTCCTCTTCCCTTGGGTTGACATCAACACATGAGATTGTCTTCTTGTTGTTACTTAGCATCATGTTGTGCATTGACTTCACTGTAGCTTAAACTTCATCAATTTGTGACATTTCTAAACTTCCCACTTTGTATTGTCTCTCAAAATCAGACATCTTTGTGCTATTACTGGAAGCTAAGTTCTTGATGAGAATCAAAGCATCTTGAGATCTTCTAGTGATGAAGTTCCCATTACTTTCAGAGTCAAGTGACATCTGGTACCTCTAATCTACTCCTCTGAAGAAGGTGCTAAGCAACTGAGCGTCGCTGAACCCATGATGTGGACAGTCCCTCTGGTACGATTGAAATCGAGTCCAGGCTGATTTGAAAGATTCTTTAGGTCCTTGACTGAATGAAGAGATCTATCTCCTCAAGTTCTCAGATCTAGTATCATCATATAAGTGATTCAAGAAGACATTCTTTGTTGCTTCAATGATTCTCTTCCTCTTCCCTTGGGTTGACATCAACACATGAGATTGTCTTCTTGTTGTTACTTAGCATCATGTTGTGCATTGACTTCACTGTAGCTTAAACTTCATCAATTTGTGACATTTCTAAACTTCCCACTTTGTATTGTCTCTCAAAATCAGACATCTTTGTGCTATTACTGGAAGCTAAGTTCTTGATGAGAATCAAAGCATCTTGAGATCTTCTAGTGATGAAGTTCCCATTACTTTCAGAGTCAAGTGACATCTGGTACCTCTAATCTACTCCTCTGAAGAAGGTGCTAAGCAACTGAGCGTCGCTGAACCCATGATGTGGACAGTCCCTCTGGTACGATTGAAATCGAGTCCAGGCTGATTTGAAAGATTCTTTAGGTCCTTGACTGAATGAAGGGATATGTCTCCTCAAGTCCTCAGATCTAGCATCATCATATAAGTGATTCAAGAAGGCATTCTTTGTTGCTTCCCAAGTAGTCAAAGAGCCTAGTGGAAGTTGTTTGAGCCAGCTAGCTGCTTCTCCTGCAAGTGAATAACGGAAGATTTTGCAGAATAGATAGTCATTTGATATTCCTGCAGCCGTGATGGAACTGACAAGATCCTCCATCTTTTCTATGTGATCCATAGGATTCTCATTGGGGTTCCCACTGAATTGATGCTGTCCAACCAAAGCATACATCTGTGGTGAGATGTTGAAGTTATTTATGGTGAGTGGTGGCAATCTGATGGCTGATCTATTAGAGTAGAACTGGTCCGGCCTGTTGTAGTCTGCAAGTGTCATGCCAGCGGTAGCAGCTTCAGGCTCCTCCACATTATGAAGATCCAAGATCACATTCCCATGATCATCAAGCTTCTGACCTGGATTGTTGCGTCTGTGTCCCTCAACATCATATAACTGACCATCTTCTCTCTGAATGAGAATAAGAGTTTGTGGCATGGCTAGTGGCATGGTTGCTGATTTCTTTACTTTTCAGAGCTTTTTTTCTATATCTCCTAACTCCTGGTTGGTGAGATCAATTTTTTGGTAATCCTTGTTGCTTCTGGTTGAACTGCTAGGCATAAACCTGAAATAAACAAGAAAAACTTAAGTAAAAAACTTAATTAAAATAAAAACGAAAATTAACTAAAAACTCAGTAAAAATTCTAAAACTATAATCTATAGGCAGACAATTAAGTCCCCGGCAACGGCGCAAAAAATTGATATGCTCAAGTTTACCCCAAGAGCTAACTGCAAGAGCAAAGTTAATTAGTTGTAGTATTTAGGGATCAAATCCATAGAGACTTTAAGTTGCACTATAGATTTAAGAATTAAAACTTCACTAAGCTGATTAAATAAATATTGACTAACGAATAACTATTAAAGAGAAAGGATTTTAAATCAATAAGACAAAAGCTAGGCCTTGGGTAATTCTTTGGGTAATCTGAAATTCAAATATAAAATAATATTAAGAGGATAATTAAGATCTGTCCTAGAACATGAATCACAAACGTAAAATCAACCAACTGTCGTTACGAAGATTATCTATGTCTAAATCCTAGAATCCCAAATTTATTTGCAAATTCTATAAATAAAGACAAGCATTAATCATAAGTTCAATTAGTTCACAAAATTCGTAAACCAAATTTCTTTGCAGATATGTATTTTGCTCATCTAAAATAATTTCAGCAATTAATTATGTTTTCGCATCAATTATTTAACCTATAATATAAGGGGGGAAAAACTAGAATAACACATATTTTAGTGAAAACTACTATTTTGTCAAATGAAAGTTTGGGTCAAGTGATATTTTATAAATGACCACATTGCCCTTCTATTCTTTGATGAAAAAACAATTACGAAAAATGGCATTACTAAATTTTACAAAAGTAACAATATTTACGAAAATACCATTAATGATACTGTGAAAGCAGACTTTTTAAGTTGTGACATATTTATTAAGGCAGCGGCAGATTTGTTTTGGTATGTTATTCTAGTCATGAAAAGTTCCGAGTATGACATATTTATAACAAAAACTCTGTCATATGCGGTGACAAAATTAAATTATCATGACCGATTTTGTTTTTATGGAAGATTTAATTTTCAATTTTTGGTTATGCGGTGACAGATTTGTTTATCCCGTGACAAGTTTATTTATGTATGACAGATTTAATTTACGTGTGATAGATTTTTTTTGCTCTAGTGACGACATATTTCTTTTTTTAATGCTCTTTGACGGTAGACTTTTTATAAAACAAACTTCTTTTCACCAAAACTTTAATTACTGGAATAACACTTACGTGATGGTAGATTTTATTTACGTTGACAAAGATTTTTTCGATAAAAAAGTGAACATCGTTTGATAGCAGATTTTTCTTCTTAAGTGACGGCGGACTTATTTCTTACTAGAATAGCACTTTCTTTGGCAAGAGATTTTTCGTTGTAGATTTTTTTTTAAGTATGTGGCAGATTTTCCGACGACAGATTTGTTTGACGTTATGACAGACTTATTAATTCATCGACGGCTCAACTCCACAAAATTAGATGATTCTGAGTTTTGGTGGTTAAAAGTTGTAGCAGATTTTTTTAATACAATGGCAGATTTGTTACTGTATGCGTTTTCACTTTCTTAAAATTAAGGTTTTCCTCTTTTGGTACTATCTCTTATTATTTTTTTTCTTCTTCAGCCTCCACACACAGAAATATATTTTTAGCTTATTCTTTTCTCTATTCATGGCTTCTTCTATGATTTCTTCATAGTCTTCTCCACTTCTTCATAGTCTAAACCAAATATACTCTTTTCCCCCATCAAGTCTTCTCTTTCTATTGCAGAGATCCAAACCAAATATTTTTCTTCCATGGACCAAGTTGTTCTTGTATGTGGTTCATGGATATTCGAGAAGAACAAATGGTTATTTGTGGCTGATCCGAAAAAGGTTGTAAGATTCTAGTGGTGAATGATACAACTAAGTTTGATAATGTACTAAGGATCGTCCATGAAGATTACAAGATGCAGAAGAAACGGTATGAAGTTTTGTTGAGTTACATGTTCCCTAAGTAGAGGGTGGTGAAGCTACCAAGAGATACACCTCAAGTCTCTGTTGGAAACTTTAAACAATTTCATGAGTTCATCCTCTAATGGAAATCAGATCCGATTCGTCTTTGTGTGGAATTTAACGAGAAAGAGGTTAGTCAAAGGAGTGAATGTTTTTTGTAGTGGAAGATCGATAAAACGTGAAAGAGAATATATTTTCGACGACGACAAAGATGAGGAAAGATTTTGGAGTTAATAATTTTGATATTTAAATAATATTAATAATATAAATAATCTAACAATAATTAAAATTTAATTGAGATATTTCTTTTAGATGGCAAAAACTAATCAAGTAGACACATTTCTAATTATTAGATTCAAAAATTAAATTTAAAATATATATTTTGGAGTTTTGGAGTTAATAGTTTTGATGTTTTAATAATATAAATAATTTAACACTAATTAAAATTTAAATTAGATATATATTGTCTAGATGGCAAAAACTAGTTAAAATGTCACATTTGTAATTATTAGATTCAAAAACGGGTATTATGTTTTTTGGCAAAATATTTGTGTAATTCTAGTATACTCCACCTTGAATATGTTATTCTGCTAGTTTATATATAATTATGTGTTATTCTAGGTAATTTCTCATAATCTGATTCAAAGTGGCCAACAATGAATTAAAATTAAACACACTTTTAGATGAAGAACTATGTATGATTCCTCTCTAAATTATCTTAAAATATAAATTCATCATAAACCCTAGATTTATCCTAAGTTTAACAAGTAAACTACTCACACATATTAATTGAAGCAATCAACATGATTAAAGAATAATGCATGAAAAAAGAATTAAATAAATAAATAAAGAGGGTTCAGAAATCTTCTCTATGAGTAGAATCTTCTCCCTAAAAGCTTTGGAACAACTCCTTGTTTGTGTCTCAAAAGAATTTAAGATATGTGAAAACTAAACCTTAAAACAAGTATTTATATAGCCAAAACACGTTTTGGGTCTTCTGGAGACTTCCCATAACTTCTAGGGCGGTTTGTGCGATCAAAAGGAAAGTTTCCTTTGATATTTTTGAAGGGGTGTCGTTCGACACCTTCGTGGGTGTCGTTCAACACCAAGCCCATTCTCGGCATACTCTGTTTGCTTGCCAGGACGACATGTCTTCACTAAAACGGCCATATCTCTTCAACCGTGAATCAGAATGAGTTGAAACCACCACCAAAGTGAAGCTAACTCAATTTCCTATCTTGTGAAGCTACCTGAATTTCCTAACTAAATTAGATCCAAAATCCATCAGGAAGACCTCCATATGATATGATCTTTGAAGTTCTTCAGACTGGTTCTGCATCATCATTTCACTAGTTTGCTTCCAAAAGGTCCAGAACACTCTAGATTGCTCCAAACTCACCAAATGTGTGCTTTAACCTATAAATACTAGTAAAGACTAGAAAAACACCTAAAAGACTCGATAAAACACTTTATATCGTGGCTAAAAACCATAAAATCCACGATATATCAACTTGAAACCGGCCTTTGAAACCGTGGGAAGCAGCTTGATATGCCCGGTTTGAAGCTTCATTTAGATCTGTCCCGGTTTAGATTCTAGATTAACCAATTGAACCAATTATTGGTCGATTCAATGTCCAAACCAAACTGATTTCTTTCTTAAACGGAAACCTAAATCCCTTTTCTTGTTCCCAGTTTAAATACTTGCTTAGACAGTTTATTTTCAAATAATTGTCTTGTGTGTTAAAATCATTTTGTATTAGAAAACTTTCTTAACAAAAAAAAAAAAAAACATTCTTGGTGATGAGAGTCTTTTATGATTTGTGAGTTTAGTAGGTTTTGGTGTTTCGCTGATTGCTTAATGATGGATTTAGGTTGGATTTATTGTTTCCTTTATCAATTTGTGGACATAATGCCATTTCTTTCTTGATCATTTAGAAATTGATGTTAGTCATTTCTCACGCCTAGAAAATGTTCGATGAAATACTTGAAATAAAAAATTGATTTGCTTTTCTTCCTTAGGTTAGGTTGTTGTTCCTTAAACAATTTGGGTCATAATGCTAGCTTAGACTTGATCTCTCTAGGAAAGAACACATTATTTAGCTTTGCTTCCTTAGCCTTTGAGAAATGAAGTATAGGGGAACAAATGATAGTTTATTGAATCTAGGATCGTTCATATTGATTGTACGCTTGTCAAATGTTATAAAAACAAATGAAAGTTGCACTTTAGGTGAACAAGTAATTTATTTGAACTTATTGAATCTTGGATAGTTCATATAGATTGTATGCTTGTTCTAATGTTACCAAAACCAATGAAACTTGCAGCCTAGGGGAAGAAGTGATTTATTTGAGCTTGCTTAATGCTTATAAGGTATGAATTTGTAAATATTGATGTTTGTAAATTTCATAACTTTCTAGAGGGATTAACACCATGTGAATGGCTTAATCTACAGTCTAGAGATTCTCGTCCTAGAAGTTTTTACTATGTTAATGCTCAACCACCACTGGTTATCATCAATTCACTTTGACCATGTTATTAGACTTATGACCCATGAATTGTCTCTCTTGCTTTGATTGTTTTTTATTTGTTTGAGAGTTTTGTAAGTCTTAGTATTGCTTAGATTGGATTTAAATCATGAACTCCTATTGTTGTCCGGTTCTAATTCCCTGTTGAGATGACCCCATACTATACTATGACTACTAGTTAGTTTTTAGTGTGAGTAAAGGTATTTGACCAAGATTTTACTCACGTAAAAGGCCTACATCAACATGAGGTATCCAAGCTACCATGTCAACGAGCATTTTGTTCCCTCCACAGTTAATGAACATTGACTTGGAAGGTGTATTTGCGTAGAAAGACTTCACTTTTTTCAGCCGTCCTAGTGGATATCATAGAGACCATTGTATCTCAATCGAAAGAGAATTTCGGACCATATAGACGTCCTCCAAAAGTAGACCAAACATCATAGGAGAAAAGAGGGAAAAAAATATGGTTTCATGTCTCCATTAGATGCGTTGGTGAGTGTCTAGAAAGTAGAACACTAACAATTAAATTCATTCTACTACCTATCAACAAACTAGTTGTGGTAGAATAACTTTAGGGTCAAAACCACAAGGACCAAAGTTTACAATGTGAATCATAAGACTCGAATTAAGCTAATACCAAGAATAACAAGGTTGATTTCTAATGCAACTGAGGATAACCAAAAACTGTGTAAATTCAATAAACTAAAAGCGTTAGGCTAAGGGTAAATATTTAGGAATATGAAATCATGTAATGACACTATTTAGTATCTATTTAAGCACAATTGTGGGGCTTTTCAAGCCCACTAACTCCATCCATAAGTATGATATTGTCCGATTTTGACCCAACTGGCAAAGCCCCCACGGTTTTCGTATTTGGGCTCCTTCCCAAAATACCTCATACTAATTAGATTTTATCTTGACTTATATATTAGACACTTTTTATCTAAAATTACGATGTGTGACTTGGATTGTATCCCAACAATCCTCACCTCAAAAGAAGTACCACAACAACATGCGGCCTCCCCTCCAACGAAACATCTTGACACCCGAATTGTACCGCCGTCATCACCAACAAAACTCGCCACCTGACATTCCGCGTAGTCAGGAAGACGATCGACACAAGCCACCGGTATCCCATGAATTGCGAGATTACGCTGAGAATTCCTTCCACACCGCACCTCCAGTCAACACCCACTTATGCGGGTCCATCTTTTTGAACCACGAGCTCTGATACCAATTGTTGGGCTTTTAAAGCCCACTAACTCCATCCATTAGTATGCTATTGTCAGCGTTGAACCCAACTTGCAAAACTCGCACGGTTTTCTTATTTGGTTTCCTTCTCAGAAGGCCTCATACTAATAGGAGTTACTTTAAACTTTTATATTAGACACTCTTTGTCTAAACTTCCTATGTGAGACTTGAACCGCTATCCCTACAATCCTCCCCTAAAAAAAATGACCATTACAACCTGCAGCCTCCCCTCAAGCGAAACATCTTGACAGCCCCGTCCTTGTACCGTCGTAATCACCAACGGAGCCCGCCACCTGACCTTCCGCATTGTCAGGAACTTTTGACACAACCCACCGGTATCCCATGAATCATGATCTCACATCGAGGGCTCCTCCCACACCGGACCTCGAGGCAACACCTACTTCTTCGGGTCCACCTTTTTGAACAATTGGCTCTTATTCCAATTGTTGGGCTTTTCAAGCCCAACAACTCCCTTCATTAGTATGATATTGTCCGCTTTGGGCCCAATGGCAAAGCCCTCACAATTATCCTTATTAGGATCCTTCCACAAATGACTCATACTAATTAGAGTTACTCTTAACTTATATATTAGACATTCCAGGTATAAACTTCTGATGTGGGACTTTGATTGTATCCCAATAACAACCTTGAACTAAAACATAACTTTATGGGCCGACCTCCGAGTAAAGCCTTTCAACAGATCAATCATCGACATACTAGAAGATTCGTCGACGTATCTACAAAAAATGAAGTTTTCCTTTGTTCCACAACGAAAAGGAAAACTAGCAAAGGATCATCGGAGAAATAAAGTTGCGCGATGCTCATCGGAGAAATGGAAACTATCCAATAAGTTATCTACGAGGAAATGGAAGGCGGCCCATCAACATAAAGAAAAGCCCTAAGTCTTAACGACGGTTTAGCTAGGAGTCACAATGATCTTTTCAATTCTCGCATCCCTTGAGCTCTGCGACTTCAGCACTCAAGGTTTTTATCAATAAAGAGTTTACTTTCGACCTTGTTCTTAGCTTTATTTTACTTTCAAGTGGTTTATACATAGAGAGTCGATGATCCCTAAAAGTTTCGTAGACAAGTTTTGGGTGTGTGAAATCTTGCTTACACACTTGTTTAGATGTAATCACAGAGTTGTAGCTTCTGAGCTATGGCGACAAGTAAATGGTTTTCCTGATTTTCAAACATATTTTCCTTTCTTTAGCCTCTTGTTTGTTCGAGGATGGACAAAGCTAAGTCTGGGAGATTTAATATGACTGATACTTTACCACTTTTTACCCAATGTTTTAAGTAATTTTTCTGACAAAACTAAAGGATTTCACAACAAAGGTGATGATGTTCCCTAATTCATGTTTTAAGTGTTTTTTGAGAAAAAAAAACTTTGTAGGTACCAAAACAGGCATTTCTTGTTAAAAAACAAAATTCCAGCATAAGAAGAAGATGCTTGGATAAAAATAATATGCACCTTGGATTAAAGTGAAATGTGGAGACAAATAAACCACATGTGTTAGCTGTCACATGGGCTTAGAATAAAGTAATTTGGTCTTACAACCAGAGAGTTGGAGCCCAAGCATTAAAGAGAAGTTTTCTGAAGCCCAAGATCTCGAAGCCCAATTAATCGAATGCCAAAACAGAATCGATCGAATGAGGGGTGGGTAACTAAAAAAGATTCTGGAAACTACTCGTGATCACATAAGATATTCAGATAATATCCAGAAGTAACAACAAATGCTTGAGAAGATTCAGAAGATATCCAAACGGATATTCTAGAAGACAGATCGATCGAATATTTTGTTCGTTCGATCGAATGGAAGAGATAAGATCAAATATTTTGATTCTCTTTAGCTTATTCTCCTCTATCACTTCACTGAAGCCCTTGGACGTCTTGCACTCTCTATATAAAGAGACTTTTCGTCTCAGAAAAGAGTGTGTCTCTCCATTCTACATAAACTCTCGGAGAGAGCACTTTGCTTTCATAATACTCTCAAATCCTTTATTGCTATAGTTTCTGTAGTTGCTACGTGAGGTAATCCTTAGTATTTGAACCCCTGTTTCTATATTTGCACGGTCCTTCTATTTCTTTTCATGGTTTGCTTTTCAGAGAGAGTAATTCGATAGTTGGGATCAAGATCTTTCATAGATTCATGGTTTGGTATATAGGTGGATTATTATTCATTTGGAAGAACTTTATCTTTGCTTGCTTTAACTGAGAATTGTTAGATTGATCACCTAAAGTTTCATGCTAGATTCTCTTCGCTAACACACCATTAGGTAGAAGATCCGATAAGGTAAATGATAAGCTATGCTGTGGGATCTTGACCAAAGAACCATGTGTAAGGTTAACAAATTGATTCTTTAGTTGAGATCATGACTGCCCCTTTGTTGAGGTCATGTGATTTATGTTTGAGTAGAATATTGTTAGGAAGATTCAAATACAAAGGCTGTCCTGAACCTGAATCATCTAACATGTGTCACTAGAGAAATTCCTTATTCCAACGCCTTTTATTTCACTGTATAAACCTGTTAGTCATTGTGTTATTAGTTTAATAGGAACCTTAAAACCACAAAAAAATATACCATCATCTTAGCTTGATTCGAATCTCATAAGTTTGCAGCGTAGTAGCTCTTTCTTTATGGATGTGATCCTAAGTACTACTGCATGCAGAAAATTTTTGGGTGAAAACTAAATCGCCATCAATTAATGAACCATGTTTTCAGGGATATCATAAGGAAGTTTATTTTGGGCGTTTTTTTAATGATATCCTAGTATATAGTCGAAGTTGGGAAGAGAATTTGCGACATTGGTATGCACAAGTCGATGGTGATTTAAAGTCAATAAAACAAGTTAAACCAAAGTTATACCAATTTATGTGAAGACTCATGCTGAAACTTACTGGAAATGAGCATCGGTCGATGACATTGGTATGTACAAGTCGATGTCATAATCCATTTTTTTTATTTCAACTGTAGATTTCATATCTGAAAATTAAATAAATTTCTTTTTCAATTGAGATTTTCCATATCAACTAATTTTCAACCTTGACCATATAAATACTCTTTTTATATTATATTCATCTTGGCTGCCACTCTTCTTCTTCTTCCTCCTCATCTCCTCTTCCCTTCTCTTATCTTGTCTCCATGGCCTCTGAATCTATTCATATCAATGCTCCCAATACTCTCCTCAACGTCAACATGAAAACCATTACCAAACTCACCGATTCCAACTTCCTCATGTGGCGTCGTCAAGTGTATGCACTACTTGATGGCTATGCATTGGTCTCTCAAATTGATGAATCCACTCCTCCTCCATCTATCACTACGCTGGTCAACGAAGTCTCCACGGTGTATCAAGCCTGTACGTTGTGGAAGCGTCAAGATCACCTCATCTTTGGCGCTCTCATTGGTATTATTTCCCAAAACATCCAGCCCCTTGTCTCTCGGGCTAACGATTCCCCACAGATATGGGAAACTCTCTCCTCCACCTATGTTAATCTCTCTCACGCTCATGTCCTCCAGATCCGTGACACCATCAAGGAATTGAAGAAAGGCACCAAATCGATCACCACTTACATCCAAGGTCTCACGACCAAGTTTGATGAACTTGCTTTTGCTCGGCAAAGCAGTGTAACCCGAAGATCAACTCGATTACGTTGATGGTGGCCTTCCCGAAGGCTACAAACCCGTGCTTGCTCAGATTGAGGGTCGTGATAAAACACCATCGCTCACTGAAGTTCATGAACGTTTCCTCAATCACGAACGTAAATTCCGTGCGGCTGCCTCTGAGACGGTGTTCCTGATGACTGCTAATGTTGCTACCTACCGTCCCTGCTCAAGCAACAACACGTACAATTACCGTAATCAAGCCAACAACAATCGTAACTGAACAAGATATTTTGTGTCTAGAGTTCAAAACCTTTCGCTAACCACAACTCACTTGAGTACTCGTAGTATAGTTTGAGGGTTAATCTACGTGAGAGAACGATTAACTCGATAATCACATTAAATTCCTATTAATCTAAAGAAATCAAAGAGTTTGGTTTTCAAATTCAAACTTATAATATGCATTAACTAAGTGAACTAATAAGCAATAAAAAAGTCTAACAATAATGAGCAAGTAAAAACATTAAAAGAAGCTTAAACAGTTTAAGAAATCAAATTAAACAAGCATTGACCAATGAGTGATGGAAATAACAACTTAGGGTAACTAGTAATAGAACTTGTGGGGGTTAATTTAGCAATCAAAAGCACAATCCTAGGCAAAGGACCTCTAATCTATAGATTAACCCAAATCCTTTTGGTGTTAATCCCTTTGAAAATCATTAATTTACTAATTTCCCAACTGTCAAATCAATGGAATTCAAGCAAGAAAACTCAAGCCCAATCAACCACTAAACACCTTGACTCATTTTCCAATGACCAAGATGGCAAAGCAAAACATTTGTTCATTCAAGCATTTTATCAAACACCTTTTGGGTGTGAGAAATCACTAACATCTATTCATAGGTGATCAAAGTAGAAATAACCTTAAGCTTACAAGATGTTTAAGGAATTCCTAATACTAACCCCACAACTCAAGATCCATCACTAATTTCCCCTAATCTACCATACTCAATGATCAATAGAGAAACTACTCACACATAACTATATAGACAAGAGAAATTGAAAGGTAAGACATAATTAAAGATGAGATTAATAGTTTGTCAAACCAAAAATCTAATCTTTGAATCATAAAATAGAATATCTAAGAGGATTACAAGAGAGCTTAGGGTTTTTGTTTATGGTAAAGCTTATCCCCTAAATAAACAACAAAAAGAGTATTTATAGGCAAAACCCGGAAAAGTCAACATAATTAACGAAAGTCAACAAAATAAAATCTGGGACGCAAATGGAGGTATCTGGCATCGGGTGCTCACATCGGGTGGCACCCGATGCCACAGACACATGAGATGTATATTTTGAGCTTCAAAATGTCGCCGGCATCGAGTGCTCACATCGGGTGGCACCCGATGCCAGGGACAGAGTTTCACTCCTTGTCCTTTCTTCACTCTCTGCTTGATCCTTTGCTTGTTTTCTCATCTCTTGATCCTCCATGCATCTTGTCCAAGTTCCACCATGTTCAAAATATCTCAAGAAGAACCTAAATCATGCAAATATGCTATGCAAATGCAAGAATGCAAGTCTAAGTACAAAATGCAAGCCAAAATGCATAATGTAGCTAAATGCAAGGCAAACTATCAACAAATTAGGCAAAAACTAGACTAAATGAATGTAAAACAAAGGTAAAAACAGTCCTAAAATGCAATACATCAATTCCCCAAACTTAACATTTGCTTGTCCGCAAGCAACAATCAAAAGGCAAGTCGAAAGAAAAGTTTGAGAGTGGGAACTCAAAGCTATCAAGATGAGACTCTTAAATACACAAAACCAATTCGAAATAATGCTAGCTTTTCACCAGGGAAGTTTCTAGTCATCGAGCTTAAGAAAATATAGCAAAGTCGCCTAAGACAATAAGACTAAGCTCCAACAAGGCTCAAATCAACTTCCCCTTTGACATTCATTGACATGTATGTGTACGGTCTCAAGAATGGACAATTGATCAACGAGTTTGGCATGGTAAGGAGAAAGGTTTATATGATTTGTGGTGGGGGTTAGATGCTTAATGACTTGTCTGAAAACAAGCATAACTCATTATTTAAAAGCACCCGAGAAAAGATGTGTTGATGTTACGAGTTTTTCTTCCATTCTACCCGTTCCCAACTCTCAACAACATTCATTCCTCTCAACCTCTTACTCTCTCTTGATTTCTTTTCCCTTCTCAATACAACTTACCACCTAGAGAGCTCTTATATAAATGATCTAGCCTTTTTCTTTCACTTTTTTTAACCCTTCCTTTTCTCTATTTTTGATTTAGCTCTTGGCTTTTTGCCTCTTTTAGCTAACAATGGGTTTACACTTTTGTGTATAGACGTTTTGGTGGGTATAGGCTTTTTATTTTTGGTGTACTCTCTAAGGGTTTTTGGTAAACACTTGGGATTCCTCAATCTCATAGCCATTTTGGTTTAATCCTCACCTTTTTTCACACTCTTTCTTTTTCTCTCCCTCCCCCAAACTTAATCTAAACCCTCACTCTTTCTTTCATCAATTCTTTTCAAATCCACAATCTCACAAGCGACTAAAAATTTCCAATCCCTCCTAGATTAGCCAATGTGACTAATTCTTAATGGCAGAAAGGTACTTGTCACTTCAATTCTCAAGAGATTTTAAACATGATTATGCAAATGTGAAAAGGCCTACCACACAAGAGTAATGTTGGCCTGAAAAGAGGTTAAGGTTCTTTTGGGTAGGGATTATTAACCAACCTGAAAGATGAAGGTGGCTAACCAAGTCATTTGAGAGTTGTAAAGAGGATAAGATGACTTGATTATTTTGAGGTGATCCACAAGTTGATCAAGAAGCCATAAATGAAAAGATTATTCAAAATTAAGTTCAAATAAGCTAGGGGAAGCTTTCAAATCCACTTGTCTTTACAAAGCTAGAAGCTTAGACAACTTGATCGAGATGTTAATAACAAGTCTTTCGAAATTCCCTAGCGAACAACTAGAACTACTAAACAATTGATCGAGCAAGTTTAAGAATCTGGCATTTATAAGGAATCTCATCATTGTCCCCTCATGATTAATGCAAATGCAATCCTAATTGAGACAAACAAATTGACATGAAACTATATGCTAAAAGAGAAAAATCTTTTTGTTTTTTTAAAATTTTTTTATTTTTTTTAAATTTTATAGAAACTAAGATGTTCAATGCAAAAGCAATGAGAATTAAAACAACAAAGCTAGAATGTCATTAGCAACTAGCCCTCTCCCCCAA
>OVAP01003907.1:0-15626 GCA_900406295.1 Aurinia saxatilis
GGCTGGTATTATATATGCTATATCTGATAGTAAATGGGTTAGTCCCGTTCACGTAGTGCTAAAGAAAGGTGGTGTGAATGTTGTTAAAAATGATAAGGATGAGTTTATTCCAACTAGAACTATCACATGACATAGGATGTGTGTTGATTATAGGAAATTGAACGCTGCCACTCGTAAGGACCATTTTCCTTTGCCTTTTATTGATCAGATGCTTGAGCGTTTGGCTAACCATGTTTATTACTGTTTTTAGATGGTTATTCAGGTTTCTTTCAGATTCTTATACATCCAGACGTCCAGGAAAAGACAACATTCACTTGTCCTTATGGCACTTATGCTTATCGCAGAATGCCATTTGACTTGTGCAACGCTCCAGCGACTTTCCAACGATGCATGATGTCAATTTTTTCTGATATGATTGAGGAAATTTTTGAAGTTTTTATGGATGATTATTCTATATATGGATCTTCTTTTTCTAACTGTCTTTTGAACTTGTGCAGAGTTTTGAAGCGGTATGAAGAGAGGCATCTGGTGCTTAAATGGGAAAAATGCCACTTCATGGTGAAGGATGGGATTGTCTTAGGACATAAAATTTCTGAAAGTGGCATTGAGGTTTACAAGGCGAAAATCGAAGTGATGACGAGTTTACAGCCTCCTGATTTTGTCAAAGGAGTAAGGAGCTTTCTAGGACATGCAGGTTTCTACAGACGTTTTATCAAGGATTTTTCCAAAATAACTCATCCGTTGACTCAGCTACTATACAAGGAAACCAAGTTCCACTTCGACAATGACTGCCTACAAGCCTTCCTCGCCATCAAAGGAGCTTTAATGAGCACACCGATTGTGAAACCGCCTGATTGGGGGCTCCCATTCGAGGTGATGACCGATGCTAGTGATTATGCTGTTAGTGCTGTTTTGGGTCAGCGGAGAGACAAGAGACTCCATGTCATTTACTACGCTAGCTGAATGCTAGATGATGCGCAATGTAAGTATGCTACTACTGAAAAGGAGTTGCTTGCAATTGTGTTTGCTTTTGAAATTTTTTTATCCTATCTTGTTGGTTATAAAGTTATTGTTCACACTGACCACACCACTTTGCGGTATTTGCTTAACAAGAAGGATGCCAAGCCTCGGCTCCTGCGATTGATTCTTTTGTTGCAGGAATTTGACTTGGAGATTAAGGACAAGAAATGAGTCCATGATGGAGCAGCTAATCACTTGTCCAGGATGCGAGTAGACGATGATGTACCAATCAATGACAATCTTCCTGAGGAGAACGTGTATTCTTTCGACATCTGTTATGCCGAGGAGGCTGCTGAGATTGAAGAGTGTGAGATGCCTTGGTTCGGAGAAATTGCCGACTACCTAGCTGCTGAGAAGGAACCAGAGAAGTTTACTGGCCACAATAAGAAGAAGTTCTTGCGGAACATTAGACACTATTTCTGGGATGAGCCGTACCTCTACAAGAAGTGCGTTGATGGTGTCTTCCGCAGATGCATTCAAGAAGAAGAAGTTACCGGGGTTTTACATGATTGTCATGCTTCTTCTTATGCAGGTCACTTCACAACTTTCAAGCCGGTGTCCAAAGCTATGCAAGCGGGATTTTGGTTGCCTATGATGTTCAGAGACGCACATGCTATCATCTCTAAATGCGACACATGCCAGCGACAAGAAAACATCAGCAAGCGGAATGAGATGCCTCAAAACTTCATCTTAGAGGTTGAAGTGTTTGATGTGTGGGGAATCAACTTCATGGGACCATTTACAGCCTCCGGGAAGAATGAAAACATCCTTGTCGCCGTCGACTATGTCTCCAAATGAGTGGAAGCACTTGCAAGTCCAACGAACGGTTCGAAGGTAGTACTTAAGATGTTTAATTCTGTCATTTTTCCAAGGTTCGGAGTACCAAGAGTTGTTAGCAGTGATGGAGGGTCCCACTTCATCAACAAAGTCTTTGCAAACCTACTACAGAAACACGGAGTCAAACACAAAGTTGCTACCGCTTATCATCCACAGACGAATGGCCAAGTTGAAGTCTCAAATCGAGAAATCAAGAGAATCTTGCAGAAGATGGTGAAAACCTCTCGTACGGATTGGTCCCAGCGGTTAGATGATGCACTTTGGGCCTATAGGACTACATACAAGACTCCATTGGGAACAACACCATTTCACCTTGTCTACGGAAAGTCTTGTCATCTTCCAGTTGAACTCGAGCACAAAGAAGCATGGGCGGTGAAGAAGATGAATTTCAATCTCAAACCAGCACATGAGCGCCGTTTGATCCAACTGAATGAGCTTGATGAGATTCGCCAAACCGTATACGAGAACTCCAAAATTTACAAGGAACTGACGAAAGCAATCCATGACAAAAAGATCATTTCCCGCGACTTTGCTGCCAACGATCAGGTATTGCTTTTTAACTCTCATTTGAAGCTTTTTCCAGGAAAGTTGAGGTAGCCGTGGTCTGACCCTTTCACCATCAAGGAAGTGAGACCATATGTAGCGATCGTCTTATTTGACGAGAACGGTTCTGAGTTCATTGTCAATGGGAAAAGATTGAAATCATATCTCGTGGATACGGCAATCACTGACATCGAAGTTATTCGCCTAAGTGATCCAACTTGCGCATAAAAGACGTGCAAGTTAAGCTATGTGACTTAAAACAAGCGCTGAGTGGGAGACAACCCACTAGGTAGATTTTTCTTTTTTTTATTTTATTTTATTTTCTTCTTTTCTTATTCTTTATTTCACTAGTATATTAATTTTTAGTTTTTATTTTAAGTGTTTCAGAAAAAAAAAAAAAAAGGCTCAGACGCATGGAACGATCGTTCCACATCATGGAATGATCGTTCCCGATCCACGTAATGGCACCTAAAAAGAAAGCTCAAGGCAAGGCAGTAACATCCTCATCTCGAGATGACCGTCCACCACTTCGACCACTACCAGGCTTACAACAGGAGTTCACAACAGCACCATGGCCGCGTCCTGAGCACGAAGATGGCTTCCCTTTCATCGAGGAGGGCATTCCTTTAGTGCCCAATATGACCTATGCATAGTTCAGCGACACTACGTACCGAAACCGGCGTTATGGGAGCTTATGGCAACCATTCAACAGTGTTTGCTACAATGGGTTGCATAGGGTACATATTTTTCCAACAAGAATCATCTGCAGTTGGACTTTGACAAGAATGGGGATCGAAGATGATGTGCTTCAGGTACTACACAGAATGGGATTGGGACACATGGCTATGAGACACTACGATCTTTATCACGAGGCTGTCCGGAAATTCTTACCATCTTGTGAGCTCACCTATGAAAATAGGAACGCTAGGAGAGCTTCAGAGGGCACCTTATCATTTTTGTATCAGGGTAGGCTGTACGAGACGACCATACCTGTTCTTTGTGACATTTACGGATTCAGTAGAGATGAGGAGCGAGTGACATTCCCTGACTTTAGAGACTCCGATCTCTGGGATCTCATAGGTAACAAGGGGAAGGGTACAGGAAGGCATGCCAAGCTTACAATGATTTGAAACCCGGTGCTTCGAATGGTAGCCAAAATTCTAGGTGGTACGTTGTTTGCTAAGGAGGAGACAGGTTCTTTGAGGGCCGACGAGCTGTTGTTATTTCGTGCAGCACTCCAGCATTTGGTTGGCTCCTGCGGCGAGGTACCTGTTAATGTTAATTTTGGTGCCATTTTTGCGGCTAACCTGGTCACTAGGAAATTTTGCGGGCTGGATACGACTAACTCGGTGAAGGAACTGATTGGTAGCCTCTTGACTCCAATTTTCCTACATCATGGCATCGCTCTTCCCACGGAGGGTTGTGAGACCTCTAAGTAAACTTTTGATGAGAATTACCTCAAGCATGCTCTTTATCTTCACCAAGACTTCTTGTATCGATTTTATGACCGCGACGACAATGCCTGCATATTGAGGCTTCCCAAAACTGCGCTCATCTCCATTACCTCTCTAGCCAATTGAGTTTTTGCCGTCCTTGGATGTTGCCCCACTTGATCCTGCTGTATCTTGGCGCCGCGGAGGCTCTTCACGAGCTTCTCAGCCTCACCTGGAGGTTGATTTCGTGCATGACCCCTTCTCGCAGCCACCGGCTGAGTTCTTGCTACCCGAGTACACCTGTGAGTTCGATCTTCGCCCACTTGCTGCAGACGCTTCAGACAGAGAGCGAATGGATTGGATGATCGAATTACAGTGCATCAACCACTCCATGATGAGGTCTATTTGGGAAGCGCTTGCTAAGATGAGGTGTCCTCGTCCCCGTTTCCGAGCTTCACAGCCACACAGTCCACCGAGAGATGGAGCAGGATCTAGCAGAGCTGCCACTGCCGATGATGCGCGAGATGTAGATGATGAGGAGGCTGAGGATGATGAGAAGATTGTTCCTCGACGACGAGCTAGGAGAGCGCCAGGACAGTCCCGCAGCGCCAGTCCTTCAGATCGCGTCTGAGTACTACTTACTTATCTTTATCTTTTCTTTATCTATTATTTTTATGTTTTCTTGTCGTATCCTCTTTCATACTTATTTTCACATTGGAGACGATGTGAAGTAAGTTTTGGGGAGGGTACAAGTATGTGACTAATCTTTTTTTTCTTTTGTTTTGCTTGTCCTTGAGTCATTTTGATTTTTATTTTTTTTTTCCTTGAGTCGTTTTGTGTCTAAAATATGCATTTGCATCAGATTGATTTAGGGGACAGTGATGATATTGCCTATATTGATGCTAGTATTTGTTTTCCTTGGATAGATTGTTTATTATTGCCATTCATTGACTTGCGAGATTTATGAAAAATAGTTGACTTAGCGCCCTGCCATTAAGTGTTCTTGTTACTGTGAAATCTCGTTAGATTTGATGGCATCCCTAGATTATTTGACTTAATTTTCTCATCTATGGCTTTTTTATCACATGGATGGATTTTACACTTTCAAGTTTTTACCACCCTCTTTCATTTTTTATTATAACAACCCCACCAAATTAAAATCTCAAACTCATTTCAAACCAATACACACTTTCTTGAGTGAGGCCTTTTCTGAAAATGTTTCATGTGTAAAAGCTCGTAAGTATTAGAGCGACAATTTTTTTTTTCTTCCATTAGCATTAGTCTCATTGGCTAATCTAGGGGTTGGGGATTTGTGTGCTTTACTTTGATGTATATCAGATAGAATTTGCCTGTGAAGGTTTGGGTAGTACTAGAATGGAATAAGTTTGGGGGAGTTGGAGTTGGAAATAGAGGATTGGAATGTGATTGGAAATAGAGGATAAATTTTTACCTAGAAGCACTCATAACTTGGAATCACTCTTTTAGCATTGTTGTATATTCTGTTTATTTACGTTCATTGTTTTCTTAAAAGAAAAAAAAAATTGGGAAAAAACAACAACAACAACAACGAAAATTACTGTTTAGTTAGCTAAAGAGTGATTAGGAATTTTATGATTTGAGAGTTCTCTAAGTTGTGTTGATATGAAGAAGATAATGAGGTTTTGGTTAATTTAGTGATGGATTGGATTTTCAAGAAATGGGAATGGGTAGATGGAAGAAATTGCTTGTATGCATCAATTGCTCTTTTCTTCACTTGTTTTGCATAATGATAACATTCCGTTTTCTTGAGAGTTAGTCACCATTTGAAAATTTGAAACACTTAACCACCTACATTTGAACCTTTTCCCTCGTCAAACCAAATATTGTGATCATTTGTCCATTTTTGAGACTGCGCCTGATTGTTAATTGAATGTTAAAGGGATGGTGGATAGGAATCGAATGAGATCATTGACATTGAGCTTAAAGATAAAATTGGATAGTGATGGGTGTTCTAAGCATGAACCAATAAGGATTTTGCATGTCAAAGATTAGCGTTAATTCGAATCCGTCTTTGGAACTTAGAATGCATACTTTCTAGCTTTGAGTCCCCACTTTCAAACCTTTCTCCCTCTTCATCATCATCAAATCAACCACCCTTTAAGCTTCTGCATCCATAAAGAAACCCGTACGAAGTGATCTTGTGAAGTTTCTCCTTATCTCGACCTAGGAGTGTATTAATTGCATCTAGATGCATCCAACAATAAATTGACTAAAAAACATACTTTTGGACTAAAATAACAAGAAAATTGTAATTAATATTGATATATAAATTTTAATAACCAAAATTAGTTCATTTAATATATATATATATATATATATATATATATATATATTAACGTTATTTACAGTATTTTATGGTTTTGACAATATAAGATTTTGCGGTTCGGGAAAAACAAAATTTTACAGTTTTGACAGAAAAGTGATAGTTTATGGTGTGACGGCAAAACAAGATTTTAACGTTTTGGCTTGAAACGGGATTTTACCATTTTGGCGGAAACACGGAATTGTACGGTTTGAAAGAAAAATGGGATTTTATGGGTAGGAATACGGGAGATTACGGTTTTGACGGGAAAACGGGATTTACAGTTTTGGCAAAAAAACAAGATTTTACGGTTATAGTGGGAAAACGAGATTTTAAGGTTTTCGTAGAAAAATAAGGTTTTGCGGTTTTAGCACGGAAACAGAACTTTATGGTTTTGACGGAAAACGATGTTTTACGATTTTGATAGAAAAAACAAGTTTTTTGGTTTTTGCGAGATAACAAGATTTTTGGTTTTTGCGGGAGATTTTACGGTTCTTATGGGAAAACGAGATATTACGGTTATAATGGAAAACAAGATTTTTAGTTTTTGCGGAGAAAATGGTATTTCCAATTATGCTGAGAATACGAGATTTTGCGGTTTTTTTAATAGGAAATCAACATTTTATGGCTTTGTCAAATAATATTATTTTGTTGTTGTAGTTGATATTGACATTTTATGATTTAGCGTAGAAATAAAATTCGTGATTTTGATGTAAAGATGTTATTTCACAGTTTTTATTTTTTAAAAACTATTTATGTTGATAAAAACATAATTGATATAAATATGGATAACTTAAATCATATTTGTGAATGGGGATATTTTTTGTGTTTTGTTAGTTCTAGACGCACTAAATACATCAAAATTGTACTATCAAGTGTAATCAAAATATTCAAAATGGGGATATTTTTGTCTTTTGTTAGTTCTACATTTAATTGTGCTTCCAATTTTTATATCTAGACGACTTTTTTTAACTTGTCACAAACTACAACATTTAAAGATTACATCGAGATGATGCGTCTGAACACACAAACAAACAACACCACACTAGTTCAGTAAGATAAACTCAAGTTAGGAATTCAGAGTAAACCAAAGAAACTAGAAGATTATTTAAAGAGAGAAGAAAGATCACCTCAATTTATGATGGATCCATCCAAATAGAGATACTATGAATCTATGACGGATCAATTATACAGATGATGAATATAATCATAAAGAAAGAGACTAGAACTTGTAGTCTAGTGGTTGTGCTCGTACTGTTACTGTGTCACTATCTAGGTTCCAGCCCAGCGGAATACTTAACTACTGAACTGTTGAAACAAAAAAATTATAAAGAGAGAGAAAATATAGAATATTATTTGGCTGATTGTGAGAAATGGCAGTGTCTTACAGGGGATGATAATACAACAATTGTAAACTAAAAAAACTGATTTATAGAAATAAACAAAGTAAATTATGAACAAAACCAAATGACCTTCCTAATATTTGCGAAGTAGTTTAAGTGAAAAATCCAATGTGGACCAATTATATCTCAGGATGGGCATGACCAAAACCAAATTGTAACCGTATTTCGGACCGTAACTGTATTTCGGACCGTAACCTTACCATTTTCAAACCGTAACGTAACCATAACCTTTAAAATATATCATATATGGTTAGTAAAATATTATCCATAACCGCTATTTAACCGCAATCGTATTAAAACCATCAATTAACAGTAAGGTTAAAACCATAAAATTATAACCGTAACTGTTTTAAAATACAATACAATGCACCAATTTTCTTTCTAATTTATTTTATGAAACCTTAAAATTAATGTATGATATCAATAAAATAAGTAATTTTTTATTTAACAAATATATCTAAATTTAAGAAATAATTTACTATATATCAAAAATAAGAAGAAAACAAATCTATGAGTCGTTTCAAGTTTGTGAAATAATATTATTAATAATTGAGACGTCTTAATATTATTTTCTCGTACATTTTTAAAAATTATTATTATATATATATACCACAAACAAAAGAAATTGGAGAAAAACATCAATTCTATTATCTTAAATTCACAAATACATAACCAAATAGCTAATAGATCTAAATTCCATAATAGACCTAAATAAAAGTTTACAATGTACAGCGAAAAAGTTATTTCTAATCTTTATTGATTAGACTCTAGTTTTTATTATTATTTATTTTCTACATATTTTTATTATTTCATGTGATTTAATATTGGGGGAATCTCAAAATACGAGACTCCTTGATCACATTCCTGTTAATTGCTCTATCTTAAGGAATGTGATCAAGGAGTCTCCTTCGTATGCTTCATAAAAAATTTAACATGCATAAAAGGATTCATCAAGCAGATGAGTGTCACTAAGATCAGCATTGATGATTGTGTTCTAACAGTACTTAAAGAAGTTAGCGCGATCAATGTTAGTGTCATGAAGATTGCTAAAGAAGCACCCTCTCCATCCACCCTTAAGACGCTTGAAAAGATGGATTGTTCGGGCAGATTTGTCTTCGATTGTTCAATCAAAGGTATGACCATGAAGAATGCTTTATGTGATACTGGTGCCACTGTGAATGTGATGTCGCAGGCTGTCAGTCGTAGACTTGGTCTTCCTTGCCAACAAACTTCAAATGACACCGATAATCATGGCGGACTCTTCATCAGTGAATGCTAAGGGCTTTGTTCCAAATGTGATGCTTCAAATTGGAGATTGTCTAGTTCATGCTGATTTCTACATTATGGATATCAATGAGGAGATCAATAGACCATTGATTCTCGGTTCTTCATTCCTTGCCATTGTTGGAGCTGTTATGGATTATCCAAACCAAAGAGTCTTCTTCTTCAAGATCAACACAAAGGTCTTCTATCACTTTAATCCAAAAGGAGAAACCTCTTGCAAGGTAATTCACAATGATGAGAAGCTGAACTCAGCTCTTAAAGATGCTCCCAAGGCAGCTCAAACCATCCTCAAAGGCACTTCGAACATCGACAAATCCTCTAACGCAATGCATGTTCGATCTTCAAAGCCATTTTCTACGATAAACATTGTCATTCCAGAGCATCTGAGAGACATGGGAGATGATGTTATCATGGACTGGCTGAATGCTACAATGGTGCTCTTTCCATAATTTTCTTCATGGCAAGTGAACAGTGGTGTGCTAGAAGCGGAGGGGAAATTTCAAAGGTTGTTATACGATCCACCATGAGTCACCATCCATACAATAGTCAGGCTAAGGACTAAAAATTCAGTGTTTGGTGGGAGGCAATCCACTTGTGAGTTTTCTACTACCTATACTATTTGTTTTCATTATTTTTGGTGTTTTTGAACTTTTTAAAATAATTTGGATTTTCAAAATTTTTTATTTTAATTTCATAATTTCGGCTAGATTTTGCTACGGGTTTTTAAATTATTTTCCTGATTTTTGATATTATATATTATTTAATACGATTTTTATACTATAAAATAAAAGAAAAAAAGTTATTTCAAATAAATCAGATTTTCTGGTTAGTCGCTTTTAGTGTCGTTCAACCATACATTCTGTCGATCTTTACCCTTGGTGTTGATCGACACCATTATCAGTGTTGATCGACACCCCGCAGGAAACAAGGTACGTTTTCTGATTTTGGTCTTTTCGATTAATGCTTTTTTCCTCTCTCTCCTCGAGATTTTTAATCACTGAGAACATTATTGTTCAAGTCTAGGGGAGGGAAATACTAATGTATTTTTCTTTGAAATTATCACAAATAAACCAAGACAAAGAAAAAGAAACCAAGACAAAGAAAAATACATCAGTATTTCCCTCCCCTAGACTTGAACAATACTGTCCCCAGTGAATAAAAATCTCGAGGAGAGAGAGGAAAAAAACATTAATCGAAAAGGCCAAAATCAGAAAACGTACCTTGTTTCTTGCGGGAGTGTCGATCGACACTGATAATGGTGTCGATCGACACCAAGGGTAAAGATCGACATAATGTATGGTCGAACGACACTAAAAACGACTGGCCAGAAAATCTGATTTATTTGAAATAGCTGTTTTTCTTTTATTTTATAGTACAAAAACCGTATTAAATAATATATAATATCAAAAATCAGGAAAATAATTTTAAAAATCGTAGAAAAATCTAGCCGAATTTACGAAATTAAAATAATTTTTTTGAAAATCTGAATTATTTTTAAAAGTTCAAAAACACCAAAAATAATGAAAATAAATAGTATAGGTAGTAGAAAATTCACAAGTGGGTTGCCTCCCACCAAACACTGAATCTTTAGTCCTTAGCCTGACTATTGTATGGATGGTGACTCATGGTGGATCGTATAACAACCTTTGAAATTTTCCTCCGCTTCTAGCACACCACTGTTCACTTGCCATGATGAAAATTGTGGAAAGAGAACCATTGCAGCATTCAGCCGGTCCATGATAACATCATCTCCCATCTCTCTCAGATGCTCTGGAATGACAATGTTTATCGTAGCAAATGGCTTTGAAGATCGAACATGCATTGCGTTAAAGGATTTGTCGATGTTTGAAGTGCCTTTGAGGATGGTTTGAACTGCCTTGGGAGCATCTTTAAGAGCTGAGTTCAGCTTCTCATCATTGTGAATTACCTTGCACGAGGTTTCTCCTTTTGGATTAAAGTGATAGAAGACCTTTGTGTTGATCTTGAAGAAGAAGACTCTTTGGTTTGGATAATCCATAACAGCTCCAACAATGGCAAGGAATGAAGAACCGATAATCAATGGTCTATTGATCTCCTCATTGATATCCATAATGTAGAAATCAGCATGAACTAGACAATCTCCAATTTGAAGCATCACATTTGGAACAAAGCCCTTAGCATTCACTAATGAAGAGTCCGCCATGATTATCGGTGTAATTTGAAGTTTGTTGGCAAGGAAGACCAAGTCCGACATCACATTCACAGTGGCACCAGTATCACATAAAGCATTCTTCATGGTCATACCTTTGATTGAACAATCGAAGACAAATCTGCCCGAACAATCCATCTTTTCCAGCGTCTGAAGGGTGGATGGAGAGGGTGCTTCTTTAGCAATCTTCATGAGACTAACATTGATCGCGCTAACTTCTTTAAGTACTGTTTGAACATAATCATCAATACTGACATTAGTGACACTCAGCTGCTTGATGAATCCCTTTATGCCCGTTAAAGTTTTTATGAAACTATACGAAAGAGACTCCTTGATCACATTCCTTGTACACATTTTTAAAAATACCCCTTTTTTTACTATTTTTGAAAAATATATTAGTTTCAATCTAAATTCAATCTTAATTATCATTTTTTATATTTTAAAATATTCTATAATGTTTGTAGGGTTGTAGGGTTTATAATATAGGGTTTAGCGTTAAAACCCTAAAGCCTAAAATTCTAAACCATAAAAGAGGTTTTAATCCTTAATCAATCCAAAACTCCTAAAATATAAACCCTAATACCTCAAATATAAAGCCAAATAGTTTGTAAAGCACTAAACCCTAACCTTACAAGATTTAAGCCCTAAATTAAACCTTAAATCAACCCTAAATCCAAAAAAGTACTTTTGAAAGATAAATGGGGGCATATTTGAAAAGAGCGTATTGAAAGATAAATATACAGTTATTTAACCATAATCGTAATAATAACCCTTTTAACTGTAACCGTATTAACCATAACCATATTTACCCTAACTGTTATAACAGTATAATAAATGGATAATGTGAAGGTTATCAAAATTTGTAACTGTCATGGCTATTTCACGACATATGCATGGAATGATGATGTCAAATCATTGATTATCTAGTCAATACAAAATTAGGATGAACATTTGGACTTTGGTGAGTTTGGAGGATTAGCTATACGATCAATTAACACGAATTATGTTAATAAAATCGTTCGATCGAAGAACAAAAAGTTTTCTCTCTGAAAATTAATGAAGTTTGTTTTTTTTCTTCAGTTTCTGAAAATGATTATGATTTAAAAAATGTGTTCTTCTGGGTTAAAGTATGTGATTTTGTGATAGCAATGTATTAAATATGTTCTCATGTGAATCAAATTGATTTTACGAGTTCGCCTGATTCTTTGACTTGGGTTTTGTGTGGAGGGAAGTTGACATAGACTAGAAAAAGAGATGACCTTACATGAATATCAGGAAAAAGACATACAAATTGATATGATTTTTGTTATAGTGACGAGGTGGAATCAGCACTGAAGCTTGTCCAGATCGGTGCAGAGAGGACAAAGAACGTTTAGATCCTCATGAGTGACACCGGAGGTGGACATTGTGTCTCTACTGAGGCTATTTGTGACGCTTTAAAGATCAAATTCAGAGATGAATACATGGTAAGGAAGAAAGAAAGATAAAAACTTTTTTTTTCATCTCACCTTTGAAATATTACAATTGATATGGTTGTTGATGGGTTTTTGATAGAGTATTGAAGGTTGTATGGATTCTTAAATGGCAATGATCTCATGAGTCTTAGGGAAACAATTTCTTGGGGTTATTCAGATCCAAATCTTTGTTAGGTCTGTTTAGTTTGGGTGTCTCTTTAGCATAAAAACGTTGAGTTCAAAATCGAAGGTTTTTACCAATTTGATAACGTGGTAGCATTTTTTCTACCGAAATAGAGAGAATGAAACAAGTAGTCATCCATTCCGTTGTTCTTGATAAAATAGATAGAGATTTCTTCTTCTTGATCAATTAGTCATCCATTGCATTGGATCTTGAATATGAGTGAACTATGATTGGTATTCGAACTGAATGTATTTTTTGAAAAAGAATCATCATATTGGGCACAATAAGAATCATATGATTGTTATCACTATGTTTTATGTTTACTGTTCTTGGAGTTTTATCTTTATAATTTGTTGGCTTATAACTAAACTAACTTTTGAATTATTTGTATTTTTCAGGGATTCGTAACATGCTCAGTATTGGTCGATGAAGTTATTGGTCTGTCTCCACTTTCTTATTTCCTGTTTTAGAAGTTGGTCTCCTATTCGATTACTTTAATAACATGAAAGATTTCTTGAAATGGTACTTTTTGCCCATGAATTCATAAAATGGTACACCTAAATTGAGAATTCATGCAATGGTACACTATTTTCATAATACCGACGCTACCATTTTAGTCTCGGTTTAGTCTACTATATAAGACAGACTTAAAGAAGATGGTTGAGTCGTTATTATAGCAGAGTCTGCTTTGTGGACTCTTTATCGCACCATACTTTATGCTTGCGTGTCATTTTGTTGGCAAACACAAAGTAGACTATGCTTGACTTCCGTAAACAAAAAGAAGAAGGCATGTAGTTTCTACTACCATCTATATTGCAAACTCGTTCAGGCATTTGACTATAACTTGGGCTTCAAAATATTATGTGGCCTAACAATTCTTTGTTTTTCACGTTATTAATATTTTAAATGTCAGATTTAATGTTTTTTTGTTGGGAAACCGCCTCTTGACTCTTCAACTTTATGACATGATTTACTTCATATTCACTTTTCATTTATAATTTCCCGAGAGGTCTAATGAATGCATTTTTATCTTAGCCTTCCGGTGCTATTCAAATGAGAAAGATCTTCCTTGTTATTCTCAATACTAGGGACTTGGTCCGCGCTACGTGCGGATTGTTTTCAATAGTTCATGTTATGTTAAAAAAATAGCTTTAGTTATCTATTTTTACAATCCTGTATTGGATATGATTTGTAGAAGATTTTTTTAGTTTGTTTGAATATTTATTTTCAAGTGTGGATTATGTGATCACTTTTACTTGAATTTTTTTTTCAAGTAGCCAATTTGGACATTTTTTATTGAAACCAAACCATCTTCTTCTAATAAAAAAAAGATGTATGTTTTTGTCTATACCAAACCTCCTCTTGCAGTTTGTGTCTTGATATTAATTTCATGTATGTATATTCTAATGAGTGATGGAATCTTTTCGTACCATTAGTCATGTTTATTAAAAAAGGATAAACGTCGTTTCCTTATTTCTCAACTGTCTCTTTTCTCCTACATCATCCCCCACATCTCCGTTAGACTGTTACACTATGCTCTACAACCTCTCTCCGTCTCGTTTATATCGCACTTATTTACGCTTCTGTCAGTTTTTTTTCCCCGAGTTTTGTTGTTTCTATCCCACTTATGTTTGCCTATTTCTTCTCCACCCTCTACATACCTGTTATCCATCAGATTTGGTTTTAAATCTCTCTGTTTCGCTAGTTTTTCCATTTGCAGTTTGTGTCTATCATACTGTCGTACTTTTACATGTAACAAAATTGTGGAAGAGACTACAAAGAAGAAAAATAAATATCTTGCAGAGAAAGTCAACCCATTTTACAATGCATCATACGCATCACAAAAATTTGGACAATATTCCCATAGAGAGACAATGAATTGATATGAGAGGGTCTTATTGGTGCTTGATTGAATTGTACATATCTTTGAACCAATTGAGATAATTGATAATAAAAGAATTAGAATGTGAAAATTTAGAAGCAACCTATGTTGATGTGGAAAATCAAAACTCAAAAGAGGATAAGTTAACCACACCTTGCTCTAACAGACTGGGTCTTTTATGATATAAAACTCATCTCGGCTGTCTCCCACATTCTCTGATTAAGAAGACCATTCCCTTGCTCTTATCTTTAAGTACTTCAAAGTATAGACATTTCCAGTTGTCTTCTCTTCAATTTTGTGTGCTTGTGGATGATCTCATCTTTTCCCTTGGCCATTGTTGGCATAAGAGAATATAAATAAACAGTTATAATTCTCAACGTGAATATATAGATATATATAATTTAATATATGATTAAACAAACGATATATTGGATTGGAATAAGTAGTAAGTACTGAAGCATAAAAACAATGAAAGCTAAGAGGAATAAGAATAAGGCGAACATTCTGACCTTCCAACGATCTCACCTGCTCGATGTGTGCCATCACAAGCGTGCCATAACTCTCTGTATAGAGCAGCTTCAGGGTCGACTATGAATAAACAACGATGCAAAATCAGATCAACTAAATCCACATCCGAAACCTAGCTTAAGAGAGGAAAAAACTCAGAAACGGAGACACACCAACACGCTCAACAATGGAAGATCGGTCAGACTGAATGAACAAGGACGTTTTGTGTCTAGCGTTCAAAACTTTTCCCTAACCACAACTCACTTGAGTAGTCGTAGTATGTTTGAGGGTCAACCCACTTGAGAGAACGATTAACGCGATAAGCACATCAAATTCCTATTAATCTAAAGCAATAAAAGTGTTTGGCTTTCAAATTCAAACTTAAAACATGCATTAACTAAAGGAACTAACAAGCAAAGAAAAAGACTAACAATAAAGAGCAAGTGAAAACAATAAAACAAAGTTAAACGGTTTAAAGAATCAAATTAAACAAGCACTAACCAATGAGTAATGACAATAACGATTAAGGGTAACTAGCAATTGACCTTGT
>OVAP01003908.1:0-15625 GCA_900406295.1 Aurinia saxatilis
CTCTTTTCAACCAATTCTGTCGAGATTTTTGTTTCCAAAATCGTTCTTCATCCCGGTAAGCTCGTGCGACTTCAGCCTTTAAATGCCTCAGAAGCTGGGGATCATGCACTAGTTTGCTGACCTCAAACTCCAAAGCCGCGTGCAAGGCTACCAATCGTTCAGCGGAGTTTTGATTTGTGGTTTTTTTCCATACTGAGAGCTGTCGCCGACAGCTAACAATTCGGTCAGCTAAGCAAACGTCCATACCGGGAACGGCATCCAGCCACCCTTTTCGAACTACCTCTTCTACACCCACTTGGTCCAACCAACGTTTGTCAAAAATGAAATTCCCTCTGGGATGTTGCAATGGATCATAAACAAATTTAATTATGATAGGCCTGTGGTCAGACCCCCATAATTCTAAGTATGTCATGTTTGATCGTGGAAATAAATTAAACCAGGCGTCATTCCCAAAGCTACGGTCTAATTTACAATGAAGATAATGACCGTCGCGCCAACCAGTCCATGAAAAGCTATTGCATGCGCTCGGGAGTTCCCGGATTTTACAATTTGAGACCATATCTAAAAAATTCCAAAATATTGGCTCTTCACGCACTGGGCCACCCAATTTCTCATTAGCATTTAACAGTTCATTAAAATCGCCCACAAGTAACCAAGGATCGTCCCTCGTTAACCCGATTTGAGACAAGTTATTCCACACAGCAGATCGCATAACAATAACGGGATCACCATAAACACAAGAGAGGTAATAAAAAAAGGAGCCTTGCTTGACACATAGGTCAATGACTCTATTATTAAAAGAAATAACATCAACAACAAATGAGTGCTTCCACATAACAGCCAAGCCACCACTGCGACCTAATGGTGTGCTTCCACATAACAGCCAAGCCACCACTGCGACCTAATGGCTCTACAGTAAACATCTCATCGTAACCTAAGCTATGCTTTAAACCTAGCATAAAATTATTCTTCTGTTTGTTTCCATAAGAAAAAGAAAATCCGGAAAATGGTCTTTGCGCATCTTCCGTAGACGAGGAACTGTTTCAGGGCTACCAGCTCCTTGACAGTTCCAACTCAAAATGCTCATTTTATAGTCAGCGGCTTCACCTCGGAAGCCACCATTTTTTCCTGAGATTTTTTGTTTCTCGAAACAGCTCTTGAAATCCCTGTAGTTGCCTTTCCTGCGGTTTCTTCGGTCTTCATACTTATCGCCTCGGGTTCATCTTCAAAAACCAAAGCTCTGGCACGCTTATTCTTAACCTTAATCTTTGGTACGAGCACTATAGCTTTTGGTGTATCACCACCCTTCCACCAAGTAGCTTTTGGAACTCGCCTAAGGGGAGTTACTCGCCGGACTGTTCTTCGCTTTGGAGCTTTAACCGCTCCTCCACTAGATGCTTGAGGTCCTAAACGTTGTAGAACTGGTTTCCCTACTCAATATGATGAATGTTAGGATCCAACCAGGTGGCCTCCGAAGAAACTTCATTATCAACCATTACATCATTATAGTTGGACAATGTAAGCCGTCGCCACCCGGCTATTTCTCCTGTTATTAAAGCCAACCACACCGGCTTCCCCAATTCGTTCCAAAGCTGGCTTGCACTGCCGAACTGGAGTATCTTCAGGGACGGTGTGGCTGTCAGCAATATACGAAGGCGGTACATCCTGAGGCATAGAATCTAGAGTCCCTTCAATAGTCGTTGGAGCGACCTGATACCCCGAGAAATAGCCCCGTACTGATTCTGGACATTAGCACCAGGAGAGCTCGACAACTGCGAATCCAAAGCTTGTCGAGTACCCTCTTTCCGCTGACTCACACCCGCTGGCCTTGTACGAAAACCCGGCCTATGGTGCTTAGCAAGATGATCAACAATCTCAGATGAGCGATAGACCTCCCTGGAACGTGGTGAACCACTTGTATCTCGACGGTACTCATGTCTGTTGTAGTTCATGTGGTCATCACGAGACCTATGATAGTCAAACCGAGACCGTCGTTCTCTATCAAAATGCTTGAACGAGGAACGGCCGTCCTCCCTAGCTTGTGCTCTAAACTGGTAATGTCCACGAGCGTCAGCATCTCCAGACTGAAGTTCCCCCCGACGAGAGGCCCTGTCAGAACTATACCGAGTAGAAGGATTTCCAGTACCGTGCGCATCCATAGAAGGAGGCGCAACTTGTGTTTCCTCTGAAGCAGCCAAAGGACAATGTTTCAACTCATGAGTGAGAGCAAAACAGTTATAGCAATATTTCTCCAACCTCTCATAAGCAACCTGAAGAGTAATAGACTCTCCAGTCGGGAAGGTCGCAGGCAGCCTCATTATCAATGGCTCAAGAGCGTTGATGCTAATGCGCATCCTGCATTCCAAAGGCCTGATCTCCCCAACGTACCCAATCACATCCCCCAGTGCCTTAAGATTAGACTCTGTTGCACCATGTTGAGGAAACCGCGGGAAATGCACCCAGAAAGGGATCACCGAGGGAAAGGCATCCGAGATCACAGCCTCTCAACGTTGCAACACGAACATCCATTTCCTATAGTGAAATGGTGCACGATCCAGAACTATATTCAGATCATCTTCATCCTCAAAAGTCAGCTGAAATTGTGCCAATGAATTTACTTTCCACCTTGCCTTCCAGTCCCCAATGATTCACCATAAATCCAATGAGGCCTGACAACGGCTTCTGAACCTCGACATTGAGAGCTCTCCCCATGACCGTGAGATGATGAGCATCAAACAGGTCTGCGGAGGGAGCATCAGGGAGTTGCACTGCGGATCGGGTCATCGCTTGGGGTACATCAATGCCCTTTCCTTTCTCCTCACGCGTGTACCTTCGGTTCATCTTAAACAACAATCGTGTCTCTGAAACCACCACGCCGTAGAAACAACAAACGTGTCTCGGACTATGGAGACGCACACCCAACCAGACGGAGGAACAATGTTCTGGACAGAGCTGCTTCGAATAGGGTAAGACGAAACCGAGGAGGAGCGAGTCAAACAACACCACCCACCGACCCAGTAATGGACAATAAACCCTCCGTAAGCAATCACGAAATGGAACCACCGTAACCACCGCAAGCGATCGCCGACGGTTTATCAGACTTTCGGAGCAATCAACACGGCGAACAGAGAAGCAAATTAGCACAGAGGAGGAGGTAGCTCGGTTTAATTGATCACCTCTCAACCCATCAAACGAGCAATAAATAGATGGGGGAATCAGAAAAGACCGCCGAAGAAAAGTGAATCGCGAAGAGATTCGGATACACCCTTGAAACAGATCACCACCGATCAAATCCATAGAAGATTCACCAATCTCAGCGAATATCTTCCTAGCGGCCATCGAAGATTCGTGTTCGCCCTAGCGGCGGCGAACAAAATCACCCCCTCTGCATCGATAATAAGGTAAATAAGAAAAGCACATAACATTCATCTGTCCATGTTAGCTTTGGACTCAAGATTTATGCTAATTTTATACAGCTTTAGTATGCACTTGGAAAACTGAGAGCCTAGAAAGCTGCGTGGAGAATCGTGGATTCAAAAGGCTTTAAAGTTTGCCACTATATGTCCTGCTTTTATAAATGGTCATGACTTCTTCCACCGCAACTCAACTTCAACGCTGGCTTATCTCAAAGGTAATATTTGTAATGAATTATGAATATGAATCCAAAATTCGGTAACAATACAAAAGTCAAATAGTATTGGCATATGTGTACATGTTCACGGGTGGTCCATTCTAACAATAGAGAGACAAAGACGACTAATACAATTTGAATTTTGGCTAAAAATGCAGGAGAAAACAAAATTCATAGCAATGGATTATTAGCGACAATGGATGTTAACAGACCATAACCATAAGATATGTGAAGATGATTTTTATATTAGTCAACATTTTCTTGGTTATTTCGGACGTGGCTTACTGCAGTCAGTGGTTAAGCTTCTAAGTGACATTGTTGCTGAAGTCTTTCCCAATGCTCGTCATTGTTACTGTTTGTGGAATGTAGTGAGAAAGGTTCCCGAAATGCTAGATCAGCTTGTATCTCAAGATGATGGTTGTATGGAAAGTTTTTGAAATTGTGTAAACAGCTCGTGGACAGATGAACAGTTAAAAAGAAGGTGGTGAAAGCTGATTTGTACTATGAATTTAAATTTAAATTTAACGAATGGATTCAGTTGTTTTTTTTAGGGATCGGAAGAAATGGGTGTGACATTACTTTTATGGTATTTGTTTAGATGGAATGTTTGGACCTGAAATATCTGGAAGTATTGCCTCTCATTTTAAATAGTATATGAACTATGAGGCTCCGTTTAAGGACTTATTAGAACTTTACATGAAGTTTCTGCAATATCAATGTGAGGTGGAAGCAAAAGGTGATGTTGAATCCCATATCAAAAGGCCTACTCGGAGGTCTCTGGTATGCTTTTTCGAAGACATACACTGGCAACGGAAAATGAAAATCATGGTAAAGAAGCTATAAATCTATTCAAGTCTCTTATTTGCTTTGAACAGTGATTTAGTAGAGAAAATGAAAAGGTGTTCTTTTGGGGTTTTTTTAAACATTGGGCGTTCAAGTTATTTATCAACTTCATGTCTGTCATTTTTCCATACAAATTCGTGAGTAAGTTTAATACTTATTTAAGAACTCATGTTAGTGAATACATACAAATTTGTAAGAAAAATTAGAATTACAATTTTGTTGCAATGGACTCTAAATTCTTAGTAAACAAGTCCAATCATTCTTAGTAAAACTATATTATGTATAAATAAACACAATCACTACGTATGGATTGCATAGTTGGTTCAATTCGGCATTACTATAAAAAATCTGAAAACCGAAAAAATGCACTGAACAGACCAAATGTCTCCCAAATCAGTGTTAATAGAAATTAGTATCTTATATTTTTAAGTGTTAATAAAAATAATTAAGCATCCTAAATAATCTTCTGAATCCGTAAATAAAATAATTAAGCAATATAAAGGACTTTTATTATTCTCCTACGAGGACAATAATATTAGTTTTGTTAGAGTTTTACGTTTTGTTATTATTATTATTTTCAATTTTCTATATTACTAAAATGATATAGTCGTTTATATAAAATAATTATAATTATAATAAGTAATAATATTAATCATATAATAATAATAATAATAATAATAATAATAATAACAATAATTTTAATCACCGAAACATATAGTAATTATTTAATTACTATAGTTTATAATATCATATTCAAAATAGTAAATATGTAATACAATATTTATTCCAAAGCATAAATAACATAACAATCATGTTCTAGATCGAAAATGAAGTATGTAAATAATATTAAGACTAAAGATTTAAGTAATCATAGCCTTTTTATTGTTTAACTATTATATAGTGTAATTATGAAACCAATATATATATATATATATATGAACATGAGTTTTAGCATAACTAAATGAAAAATAAATTTTTTTAAGAAATGCCCCTTTTAACATGCTCCATTTCAAAAATACTCTCATTTATCTTTCAAAAGTACCATTTTTGGATGTAGGGTTGATTTAAGGTTTAATTTAAGGATTAAATCTTGTAGGGTTAGGGTTTAGTTCTTTACAAACTATTTGGGTTTATGTTTGAGGTATTAGGGTTTACATTTTAGAAGTTTTGGATTTATTAAGAATTAAAAAAATAGGGTTTAAAATTTTAAAGTTTAGGGTGATTCTAAACCCTACAAAACATAATAAAATATTTTAAAATATTAAAAATGATAATTTAGATTGAAACTAATATATTTTTTAAAAATGGTCAAAACAAAGGCGTATTTTTTAAAATGTGCACCCAAAATGGGCTTTTTTTAGATTGTCCCATAAAAAATTTATGAATTCCTTTTACATATTTTATGGTCATTAATTTTTATCACATATATAATAAAAGTTTGGCAATACTTCTTACATCACAAAATATTGTGATTTTGGCAGATACAAACATAGGTGGGTGTGTTTTTTACTTCGCTTTCCCTTGTGCTCTGACAGGGGTACATGGGTTGAAGTAAAAAACACATGGGCTGATCATTCCTCTATTGCACGTGTTGATCCCAGAGGAGTACTTGAACAACATAAAAATCTAAGGTTTACCAAAGCATGATTTGAGACAAAAGGTTGATGCTCCCGTCATATGTATGTGAAACATTGATCCGTTCGGTGGATTATGTAATATTGATAGGCTTATTATCACTCAGATGTCTAAACATCTTATCGAAGCTAGGATCCTTACATGGAGTGATAAAATGGTTGGAAAGAAGGTTTTGATCCTGAGGATTTACATTACACCTCTAGAGGATACATTTCCTTTCCGAATTCATCGTATACAATTTCCTTTGACTTTGACACTTACAATAACAATCAATAAGAGCCAAGGCTAATCACTTAAGAACGTAGGTTTGATTTTACAAAAACCCGTATTCTCTTATGGACAACTATATGTAGCTTTCTTCAGAGTCAAGTCTCGAGGTGGTCTGAAGGTGCTCATCACAGATGACAACGACAAATTCTAAACAAAGATTACAAACGTTGTCTACAAAGAAGTCTTTCAAAATATTAATTAGTATTTTGATTATTTCAATGCTTTCATTTTCTTTCATCCATTTTGCACACAACATTACACCTTTCAAGTTTATTTCAAAATTATTCTATACAGATTTTGGAATTGTTTATATTATAAATATGTCTTTCCACACATAGCAGATACAAAATCTAGTATATATATATATATAAAGAAAGAATAATCCATGTTTTCACTGAACAACACGCTTGGACTAGATGGGTCAATTCTTGCGAAATTGCTTCGACGATGTTACCCTCATAAACCATGTTAGCAAGTTTCTTAAAACTGAAGAGGGTTTTATGTTAAGTTAAATTATACTCCCCTTTTCTTTTTCAAATATGTTGAATTTTAGTCTACACTGCGCTGGATTTTTTCTTCTTCCAGTTTTCTCACTAAAAGATGTGTGGAGTTGATACTGAAATAAGCTTAAAACGGAAGTCGAAAATATATTAAAAAGAAGCGAGGCCTAAAACTACCGAGGTCATAGGAACATAGACGAAATAACACACACATTAAACTAGTGGAACGTGAGAGGCTCTCTTCGTTGTTCCTATGGTGGTCTCGCAAAAGCATGTATGGACCTTTCAAGTTTACATAACCATGTTTCTCTTCACTCCTCTCTGTAGTCTGGATTCTCCTTTAAAATGATGAACCCTTCTAGTATCGGCGACAGAGGAATGTATCTGTTTGCCATTCACAATTCGATATTATAGTTAGACACTGTAGCTTTACATATGAAACAGAAAGGATACAAGGGACGAAGATGAACATACTTGTCAGTGGCTAGTTCGGCTCTCTCACCAGCAGCCAGGAGAACGGGTGTAGAGTGTGTCTGGAAACCGGTTATGGTCTTGGGGCGACCTGCTTGTCCAACCACATCAACTGCCTGTCCTACTCGCACTGGCACTGACAGTGGCTTCAGGTCTTTGTCCACCGTCAACATCATCCTTGGCTACAATATTTGACAAAATTCGAATCACAATCAATCATGGCAAGACAATCAGGCCTAAACAAAAAGAGAGGGAAACACGGGACTGAAACTGAACTCACTTGCATCGCCAAAACGAGGAAGTAGAGTACATAATGGTATTTCCCGAGTATGATTGGCTTCATGTCAAGGCATGCATGCATGAGCGTCACTATACCAGCAAGTGCCGTTCTGCGTGATTGCATGAACAGAGTAAGATTTTATTTGGCAAAGCTTTGAACATCCAATCCAGCTATTAAAAAGCTCTGGGTATAGAGGTTACAAAGAAAATGATCAACTTACGGCGATAGCAAAAACCGTTCCGAATGGAAGGGGCTGAGTGTTAAGAGACCTTTTCCCATGTGCACCAGACCTTGAGCAATACGAACCTGCATGGTGACTTGCCAAGTGAGTACAATAATTCCAACAACAGCAGTTATATTGCGGGGGTATAAAAACAAAAATGAACTGTTCAAGGAACACATTACACAGAAGAGAAGACTAGCGTCCTTGTAATAATAGCTGGAGAGGTTCCGAAGCATCCCCGCTATCCTTGCGTTATTAGTTCCAGCGCCAATCAGTCCCAATGATATAATTGCTGCCTGTAGGAGTCAGAAGAAAGATCAGTTCCCTCTCCCTATTATTCAATTAAATAACTCCAGGACAAGCTGTACAGGGAAATGATTACTAACCATGGCAACTTCTGAATCTGTGTCATGGCTAAGCCGGCTCAAGGTGTCCATCACATTAACCTGGAATTAAGGGAAAATATTCAAAACCAGCATTACTCTTGACAATCACCAGCACTATTCCGTAAGCAGAAAAAGTAAAACTAGATTTACAGAAGTATTCACCTTTGGATTTGATATACATAGGAGACCAAGGGCCAACGGCACAGCACGCCTAATGTTTTGTTCTCCGTATTGTAGCATTCGCTCCAAAGAACGTATTTCCATATCAATACCCAATTCTTCAGACATAGCAACCATCGCTAATCCAAGCACAGCTGGACCCTGGTGGATGTCACCTTTCTCAAGATGCTCCCCACACTGAGCAAGAAGGTCTTGGACCTGAACATACGAGGATGAGTCAACAACTAAACTGGAAAGCACTACCTTATGTCATTCAACCACCAGCACAAATGATTAGATACCTTAAGGACATTCCCAGTTCCAGCATAAGCACAGGAAAGGAGTGTCATATCACAATACTTTCTAATCTTCTCATTGAACGTCTTTGAAACTTCAGCTGTAGCCTCTACACTTTCCTGGTAGATATTGGAACAAGTTGATGCAGGTCAAGCAAAGCAAATATTACGTACAATGAACGAGATTAAGCACAACACACTGCCAACCTGTTTGCCCAGGTATAGAAGTCCAAGACCAAGTGGCAAGAAACGAGTGAGGGCGTCTCCCAGTTCTGCCTCACTTCGATCCATCAAAGCAAAAATAATAGACTGTGCTACTTCTTCATTACAGGAGCCAACATAGATCATTCCCAAAGAAAGTGAAGCAAAGGCAACCACATCGAGAGGCGCTTTTGCATCATTCAGTATCGGCGATAATTTGCTTCTTATCTGTTAAAACATTCCGTCTCTTAATGCTTGATGAACACCAAAAACATTCAAAGTAATATAGGAAAGAAAATAACATATCGTTACCTGGTCATTTTGAGACCCTGCATATGCAATGCCAAGACCCATGATAGCACCAATTCTGACTGATGAATCTTCTTTGTCTATATAGTCCCCAAGAAGTGCCAATGCCTGAGAAAAAAAGCTGAGTAAGATGAACGAATGACTGCCAGTATTAGCCCCAGTGGTTCACACATAATCAGACATGACATCAACTCACAGGATCACAGTCGTTCTTAATGCCACAATTTACAATCCCAACTCCTAGCAGTGCTCCAGCAATGATAGGGTTATCATTACTATGAAAATATTTGTCGAGTTGGGCAAGTCCGGAGTCCACATCCCACAGTTGAATCATACCCTGTCATTGTAAAAGATAACAAGATCAGGTTACAATTTCTGCTTCCAAGACTTGAGCATAGTGAAACTATTCATCATATAAGTTAAGGCCAACCAGACTAGCAGCTGCACTAGTCTTGCCATGTTCTTTATTTTTGAAGAGCCAATTTCCCGAAGATCCGGTGGTTGACTCTGCGGGTACTGTCATTAGTTTGTCCTGCGAGAAGCAAATATATTAAGAGGACAGGTCTGCCTTAAGATCCGTTTTATGACAATATGCAAGCATACCTGACCAAAACCAGCATTTACAAATGCATTGACAAAGGTAGCAGCCAAGTTCTGTCTAGCAGAATCCACGTTTGCACCAGTGCTTGCTCTACCATCTAGCAAGTGAGCCTACAAAATTGACATGGCAGGTTAAATACTGAGGAAAACATCATTTGTAATAAAATCAACAAGAAGCAGACGTAACATCCACTAAAACTAAAATACCTTGTAGATGTCTTCCGGTGTTTTGGCCTCCATGACTTCAATGTCCCTTGCAAGAGTCAAATATCCTTCACTTAACTTAGTGTTGTTAACAATATCCTGTAGGGCTTCTCGGTCATCATCATCTGCAACCATCTCATCATCAAGGTCAAAGGTTATGCCCTGCAAGAAGACATACAAAGAGAAAGGAAGTATTAGAAAGTACATCATCGGGCATTTTGTATCTCTATATGAATGGGAAATTTAAAGCAGTGGTGCAGCAGTTGACCGGTGTCTGCCTTAAAGGTAAATAGGACTAGGCCAATGTGGCTAAATAAATACGTCTCCCAAGAAAAGCGATACAAAATTATACTAACACGAGAGAAACAACTAGTAACATCCATTGTTAACCAAGAAACAGATTCAAATTCCCTCAAGATCATGCCCGATAACAACTACAGACAGTGACTTCCTTTTTCTTTTTTATCTATTTTCACAATTGTATAGAAAAAATATATATATATATATATATATATATAATCGAATATTGGCACAACCAACTCTTAAAGCATACAGGAGTACAGAACAACAGATTCAAAACCAAAAAATACTTACAAAAATGTTGAAATGAGATGAAAATGTTAAATAGAGTAAAGTAGAGATAGTTAGGGACTTACGTGACGAGCAATCATGTAGCAGAATTGTTTTTTTCTTAGCAGATCAGCACATGAGGTAAATACTTGCTTAACATACTGCAACAGAAAAATATATCACTGAGCACACTTAACATCGAAAAGGCCCACGCCAATACTTGAAATACTTAACATAGAGGATTGCTTTTTCCAGCTGCTCCATGGCAGCAGAAAGAATAAACTGATACTACGTTTTATAGGAAGATTGGGATACCTGAGTGTTATCAAGAAATAATGCAATCTGCAGAGCGTTTGGATATTCTTCAAACTTCATGTAAATCATGTAGGAGATATCCAGAACCAGCATGTCATCTGGTCCAGGAAGATACCTGAAAAATCAAATATATAGGCAATCAAAGAGGCTTTCTTGAGCAATTTAATCAAGCATATCTCACCACTTGTTCCAACATGACTAATCTAAAACCACTATAAGAGTGAAGGAAAATAAAATATATAGGATGGACAATGCTTAAAGTACTTTGCTGCGCTTGTGAGATAATTGCATGTCCTCTTGAAATTTGTCTTGTCTACATGCTCAAGTAAGAGGTCAAGATCCTCAACATCCATTAAAAGGTCAACAGCTTCGGTTTCTGCATTATGCTGCAAGGAATAAAATGAAATCCTTCAGACAGAATACAAAATCCACATAGGTGCTGGTATTGAGCCTATAAAAAAATGTGAAATCCCTTCCTACATATACACGACAAGGGCCAAAGAAACAAGACATAAAACAATGGTTAGGAAATCACCTTCATGTGAAAGGCAACAATTTGCTGCACGAGCTCCATTAAATCGTCAATAGGGGCCTCCTGACTCTGAGATAACAACATGGATATAGTCATTCCTTCAAACACCAACAATGAGAAAGATAAACCCAAAGAAAACTTGCGGTAATCTTAGCATGTGTGCAAAAATCCTAGGAAAAGAAAATGAAATTCTAACCTGACGCTTTGTATACTCTTGCGCAATCTCTCCAGCTAAATTCCTGACATATTCGTGACCCCATGATCCAATGTCACCCTCTGATCCAATCAACCTGTAACTTAAGCTCTCCTGGTAAAACAAAAAGAAAGATAAGAAAAATGAAATTGAGCAAGAAAGGCACAAGGGAGAAACATGGCATACCCTTTCACCGTCGGCAGACATGGTAAGAGCCAAGACGGAGAGGATATCGGACAAGTATTTCTGCAAGATAGAAGAATTGTGATGGTATAGGGTATAGGGTATAGGGTATAGGGTATAGGAAGAAACAAGGTATGAGATAGATACCTTGAGTAGAGAATGAGGCATTGTTAGATGAAAAGCTTTAAGAGTTGCATAATGGGGGCGGAGAAACTTGAGTGGTTTGGGAACAGAAGTCATGGAGCTTGTGGAAGCTCGGATTTCCTGCCTCATGCTTTCAAGAGCAGCCTTCTGCAACTCCGGATTGGGATCCTGAACCCTCTCCACATACAGCTCAAGGTTGTGCTTAAGTTCCAAGTCCTCCTCAGACTACAATGCAACACTCCACTCAATCCTAATTTCAATTCCATCGAGAAAGAGAAAGAGAAAGAGAACTAACCAGGTCGTCTTCTTTTTTGTCGTCCTTCTTCTTGGGATCTTTCGCCGGAACCTTCATGGATGCTTCGTCCTGCTTCGCACCGGTGGGATCGGGAGTTGGAGCCATCTTTACGTCTACCGAATCTGAAATCCAGAAGGAAATTGCAATGAAATTGGAATCTTTTAGTTACATCGGAATCGGAGGAGATAACCCCTCGATCAAGATTTCTCAGCCCATCAAACTTATTAGGCTCATTTCTCACATGGGCTCTGCATCTCTTCTTTTTGGGTCACAAGCCTGCCATATATTCAATTCCAATATTCCTATTTTATGTTTTTCATCATTCCTAAGATAGTTTTAAGTAGTAAAAGAAAAACTCCTCCAACTTTTTTGAGACACCAAAAATTAATATGCAATCTCTTGGATTTAGTTATTTTACTAAAAGGAATTTGTCCTTTTTATCTTCGTTGTCTTCTACCAAGTATTCATTCTTGTTTTATTGGGTTTTAAAGCCGGTCTAGGTTCTCATATAATATATATATATATATATATATCCCCTACTAATTATTAGGGAATACACTTTCGTTATAAAATCTTATGTGTCAAACTCGTAATAAAACTCTTTGTTAAAGTCTATGACATCATATGTGACTAAGCTTCTCTCTCCATCAAAATAGGAAAGCACATAACACGTCGTTGGAAAATAGAAAGGGATTTCTGCAGAGAACCATCTTTTGATAGCAAAATCTCTCAAGTTTATTGACAAATAAGAAACAAAAAATTACTTCACAATATGTCACAAAAAATTAGGTTTTTGCACTTTGATTGTGGCTTCGATTGTCGAATCGGAAATTGACGATGACTAGCGGATATGATCACCTAATGAGTACGCGCTTATGTTGTTTTCCATCAACGTCTGTGTTGAGAGTCTACAGACCGATGGAATCATCGATTTTTTTTTGTTTATCAGATTGTAATTGTGATTTGTTTTTGTGTGTTTAGACTCTGGAAGACCTCTGCACATCGACCTATCCTGCGTTCAAGAAATTGCTTTATGTAGCTTGCTTTCATAAGCTACTGAAACATCAATGATACGCAGTTGGGTGGATTAATCCAGAAGACAAGTACTATACATCAATCAATCGATGCTTTCCTTTGTGGGTGAGGACAAAAAAGCTACATTTTGTGATATATTTCAAGGAAAGTGCTTGAAAGCTCTCACTATCGCAGGAGGTTTAGTGATGTTTCAACAGGTCGGTGGAATCAATTCGTCGAAAATTCCATATGAAAAAAACAATTACTAACTATATTTTTCTTTTCAAATCGCAGATAACATGGCAACCAAGTGTACTTTATTATGCTCCACCAAGATTACATGTTTGTAAAACGTTTCTAATTGAGTCTACGGTATAGTAGAAAGCTGGCTTGATTGCGGTAACAGAAAGCTCATGATTAGCTTCTGTCTTTTTTACCAGACTGCAGGTTTTTCAGCAGCAGCTGATGTAACTCAGATCTCAATTCTACTTGGTGTATTGAAGGTATATAATTTTTTCCATCTTGTCTGACATGTCAGATCCTTTTAACCGTGAAATATTGGAGGATTGGTATGCTTTGTAGTACATTCAAATGGATCGGTGAAGGCTGATCAATGTAATTAGTACACAGAACCGTTGTTATGCTTCTTATCAATCCTTGCAATCCTTGGTGTTTTGTTGGGGATGTGTTTTGTTGACATAGACGATGGCAGTTGTAGCATCATCGCGGTACTTTCACTGTGTGGTTCAGTTCTGGCTTTTGCTGCTGGAATTGCTCTTTTTGTTCCCCGGTTTTTCTTTTAGTGAAGCTTTGGGTCCTTTCATTTCACAAAGTGGTGTATGCTCGAGCCTGAACAAGATATTGTTCGATGGTTGTCTAAAGTGGACCCTGAAAGCTGCGAAAAGCTCACCATGCTCCTGAAGGCAAACGAATCAGTAAATAGTTTCCACTTGCAACTTAGGATTTATGTATCGAGAGTTTGTGGCAAGGTGAAGATGCTGATCTGTATTTGCAGAGGTTCTCTTTCATGCATATATGAATTGCAGAATCGGTCAAATTCGATGAATGAAGAGGAGATTATGTTTGAGATTACTAAAAGTTGCAGGAGAGTACTTTCACAAGCAATTATGAAATGGCTGCAGGTTCATATATGCATGAAAGAGAATTTTTTCTTGAGTAATTTTAACTTTGACAAAATATCTTATGTTCTGTATACTTATTATTTCTCTGGAACTTGTCTGATTTATGTAAATCTTTTCGACATGGTCTTTATTTCTGGTTGTAAGGATGAGAATTTTTAAAATATATGGATTGTTTATGACTTTAAAGAAGAAATTCTTATGTTGATTATGTGGTTTTGTCTTTTGTGTGTTGCAGTTTGGAGTAATGGGTTTGAATCTTAAACCAATTTTGCGACAAGAGCTGACTAATCTTGACAAAGACATAGAGAGCTGTAAATCTGCGATGAAAGCTCTTAAATCATGTGTTAAGGACTTTGACTCTAAGGCTATTACAAGTTTCTTAGCTCAAGTTTCCGAGACTAAAGAAACTTGCTCTTTGTCTGGCGAATACACGATCTCGCTCTACAAAATCCTAGCTCGTGTTCATGGACCAAACATTGTCCCTCAGATTGATATCAGCATGTTCACCATTGTCAAGACTTTGGCTTCAAGCGCTGGTTCTTTCCCTCTTCAACAAGCGTTTTCCAAAGTTATCCAGGCGATTGCTAGTACGGGATTGATCCTACGACTGCGGAAGAGAAGCAACGGTCTGTCACCCACTCTTTGTGTAAGCCTCTTTCAGATTCTCTCTTGGGTTCTCAAGAGAGTCTCACTTCTGGTTCTGCTTTGTATCTCAAGGCTCTTATGGATTGTAAGAAAAATAAACTACTTGTTGCAGGTATTTACATATTCTTATAAGAAAATCTATTTACAGCATTCCAAGTCAGATCGACCAAGAAAGTTTCTTGCAAGGAAGCTTGGTTTCAATTGTTTGTAATATGAATTGCATTTTATTAAATATCAATAAGCACTTTATCATGACAATTATTAAAAAAAAAGCATAGATATATGAAAATTGCTATGAACATTTTAAACTCATACAGACAAATACATATATATGCACCTACATACATATGTGTGTAAATTTTACTTTTAAATTGTATTTTTAAGTGGTCACCAATTCTTGCATATATTTTTACTAAACACTAGGCCGGGTTACCCGCGCTACGCGCGGGTTTGTTGTTTAAGCTATTTTTAGTTATATTGTTAGAGGTGGGTATGATTACATCGTGTTTTTCAGTAATGCACTAAATATTATTTCAATTTTGTGATTTTAATAGTGTTATTGAAATACTTAACTGATTTTGTGT
>OVAP01003909.1:0-15622 GCA_900406295.1 Aurinia saxatilis
GTAGTTAATGTTTAGAATTAAATTTTAATCAATAAATAATAAAAATTAATCGTATAAATTATTTGTATGCTTAGTTGGCTGATGATATGTCTTCACCAAAAGAGAGAAAAACTAACTTTATAGATATGGATGCATGTTTCTTTCAAATCCAAATAACACTACCAAATCCTTCTTGGTTTTAGAGTATAGGTTTCATACCTTAAACGGATCTTGCATGCAATAATGATGACAGAAAAATTATTACGGTGCAGAAATCAAAACACTTCATTGCATATATGGTGGTAACATGTGAAATATCAAATGTAGCGGCAACAAGATTCGTCGGTGTTGTTTATTTTTGTGGTGCAGGCAAAACATGATTGAACAGTCCATAAGAAATGTGTTTCATGAAAAGAAAAAAAGTTACGTATCATTGATTTCCTACATATAGCCTTCTTTTCGTATCTTAATCTTACTTTGTCTGCTTTGAAAAAGAAAAGATGGATAAAAATCATACGCTTGTGAAACCAATCGATAGCAACAATTCACTTTAATTGATAGGCACAACAATATTAGCAATATTTACCACCCATGTAATAATACCATTGAAATTGATAAGTCATTGCATATTTTCCATTAAAATGCATATATGTCAAAGATTACGTCCACGAATAAATTGATCACATGTTGACCAGTGAGAAAAGTATATAGTGATCATATTATTGTAATAACCATCTCCCAAGTGGATGAAGACCTTCCACGGAAATTAATAGAGAAAGCCAAAAAAAAAAAGCACCTTGAATTATTGATATTATTATAACTTGCCTATGCCTAAAAAGATACGGACTTTTATGGGCAATCCACTCTAGTCTCCAATCACTATTAAAATGGAACGAACAAAATTGGTTAAAGAATGAAGTTTCATTGTTTTAATAATAAAACGTTATTTGGTTAAGAATTTCTATTAGTTGAAACATCAAACTTGTCTTCTTACTATTGCTCATATTCTTAAGTTTCGGCTCACTCTGGTATAGCATTTTGCCTAATATATTTTGATTTTTATTGTATCATTTTCTGTAATATCTGATGAATAGCTTATAATAAAAATTTCAGTCCATAAGACCATCTTTATCGATAATAACCAATATGAATGTCTAAAACATTGTTTATAATTAATTTTATCATTGATTTGATATGGATGTCTAAAATTTTAGTTTTCTTTCTTTCTTAAAGACATCCAACCCTTCATCAACATGGATGGTATAATTATATATTGAAATTATTGGTATGATTAAAATTTTAGAATATAAAATATCATACATCAGTTATATTTTTTACCGATTCAATGGAAGATCATCATTTTCTTGATAGAATGGCCGGCCTTCTCCTCGTACTTGACCATGTTCAAACAATTCTCCGGAACTTTTGAGTATTACTAAATTCGTCACATATCACGCGGTTTTAATTTAAAAGCAAATAGATTGGTTCGAGAAATCCGTGTATTTGGTCAAAATATGTATTATGTTTACAACGATATATCCGATTTGGTTTTTTAATCACTATGAATAAAAGTTAATGTTGATGAAAAAAAATATCTTTGAAATTATTTTGGTTACTAACGAAAGTTTATTCTTTAATTACATGCCATCATTAACAAATTAAGCTAAAAAAGTTGCATGATGTCAAGTCTTCGAGTTATTACATGCACAGAAGTAGCAATATGTTATTAAATAACGAGATTTCTTTGATTAAGCAGAGAGTTAAAACCAAACAAAACCAGCTCTTTATGAGAAGTAGGGAACTAATTGACCAAAAAATAAAAATATAAAAACGTTTCAAAAACACGTGGTGATAGAATCAGCTCCGTTGTCACTAACTAAAAAGACTAATAAAAACAAAACTAAATTCTCATTGACCCATTTATTTATAACAAAGCACCGACAAAAATCAAAGAGATACATTCACACAAACTTATAATAAATATCAGATGAAGAAAAAAAAAGCATGAAGTAGTGGCGAGAATTGCAGATCGTAGTTTGATGTCTAGTGTGGGGACAATACGATCAGTTACGAGTTTGGACTTTGTCGTCTAACTGTATCAAAGTGATCCCAGACAACGACATACGTTAGCTCTTTGTTTTTTTACTGTTCAAACAAATTTTATATGAATATTCTTCGAATCATATAAGAATCAAACCAAAAACCCCAATTAAACCCAAATATCCAATCCTCTCACACGTAAACCAAAATTAAAAACTAATACTGATTTTGTTTAAGAGTAATGGAATGGTAAGTACATAATCTAAAGTGGTCCATCTTTTTAATCATATTTTTTTTGTCACAATCTAAAGTGATCAAAGTATAAGTATATAATAATTCATACTAGTAGTTATAGCCTCCATAAGATATTAGGCATAATAATGAAAAAAAATCCAGAGTTTTCGTATTATGGTCCAAAAAATCTTGTCGAGTCTCGTGACAATTAATTACTATACACCCACCGAAATAAATAAATAAATATTCCACTCTGAAGTCTGAACTGGATCCGACTACGTCCAGGTAGGTATTGTACCAATGTCATTTTCTTTAATATTCAGAATTTTCCAAATTAGGACAAAAACAAAAGAAAAACAAACAAAATGGGTAAATCAATCTAAAAATGATGCAATTAACCTAAATTACTAAAACTTCAATTGTAATTGATGCATTCAAAGATAAGATAGAAACCTAAACAATGGGACCATCGAGTTTACTTTCACATTAAAGGGAATGAGAAGGTAATACCAAGAGCCATGTGATGAGCATGGACAGAGAATCTACAAGTCTTTATAGGAAGGTTTGGTTGGTTCCTTAAGAGACTCTAGCTTTCTTTTGTTTCTTTTACTCTTTTGCTAAAGCTGCAACATCAACAACAAAAGAAATCTTGAGTTAACCTTTAAAGATGAAGAGATCATGTCTCTCTTCTTTTACCATGTGTTAACCTCATTCTCAAGGTACCACCATTCTTAGATCCGGAGGTTTGAATCTGAATCTGATTCACTATAACTAGCTTTACCTTCATTTTCACATAACCGGTTTCACCAAAGTAATTAAACATTGATGCTGAAGCCACATTGACCAGATACTACCTGGTTTTGGTTTACATGTCTACTTACAGTATCTTGACTGGGGATTATAGAAATTACTGTAAAGAAAAAAGTAACTGTTTTTACCAACCAACAAGAAAGAAAAAAGGATCAATGACAATGACTAGTTTAGGTGAAGAACAGTAAATGCTACCACTACTGTGTGTTTCTGTGGTGATCACTCTCTTACATTTCAACATATAATGATTAAGTATACAAGAAAAAGAAAGTCTCAAGCTACAAAACTGAGGAAACAAAGGGAAGACCTGTTAGCTTTTAACTGACCAAAATAAAGAACACAACTGATGAACCAGTTCCTCAAGATGGAGAGACGAACAAATCTATCTAAGATGATTTATCGCATGATTCAGCTTCCGACCTAGAGAATATATTAAACGGTTAGAAGGAAACATTATTACCAAGAGATAGTAGAAATTTTGTGTAAATCTGGAAAGAGAAGTAGAATACCTGACGGCACAGGACACTGAGTTTAGCTTGATTGATGCACACAATATAACATCTCACCATAACTTTTGTTCAGTAAGGTTATTGCCTATTGGCAAGGGTCATATTCTTGAAATTGTTTCTTGAATTCTTCAGCCAGCTTGGCCTCCTCTTCTTGGCTAATCTTACAGTTTCTCCAGTCAGCCCTATCTGGGATCTTTAGCAACCCTGCTAGAACCTGTCAGATCCAAAGTCATTTTTAGACAACAAAACATGCATCATCATAACCTTTTGGTTCTTAAATTCTAAACTGGATTGGATGTCATATATGTCTCTATTTGAATCTCCAGTGGTCTGAGCATGCGGTTCTTTTGTTGATGATCATTCTGTTTTACAGGACATAATTTTGACAGCAAGTGCTAGATTTGATCTATGGCAATGGATAGAAGAAACTTCATGCTATTTGACTAATTACATAACGTATAATATTGGAGTCACATGGTAAAGCATTAAATGGCTTACCTCCCGTCCAAATTGTGCAGGGAACACTTCGTTCTCTTCCAGTGTGTGCGATAATACAGTTCCATCAGGAAGTTCCACATAGAAGAGACCCAAAGCAGCATTGTATTCCTTCTGCAGATATTTTCTGCCCTCAGCACTATCACTAACTGTAACAAAGACAAACATGATTTAGTACAAAAAGTAACTCGGAATGCAAGAAAGAGAGTACTAGTAATCTGAGTTATAAAGATAGGGTCCATTGATTCGATTAGACATAGAGAAGATTAACAACAAAAAATATAGCTTACACTTTCTCGCCACAAGCTTAAAGCCCAGTTTTTCTGCCGCCAGACTAAAGATATTAGGAAGAAGGCGAGCTCTGGATGAGGGAACAGGAACAACCTACAGATAGTAGAAAAAATCAAACTAAAGTACGCAAATTCTATTCAAAAGATCAACCTGATATGCAATAGAAACTTTTCTTACTTGTAGGTTAGCATGAGAAACACGTTTAGAGACCAATTCAAAGAACACTGCATCATTTCCTTGACTCTTATAACATTTTCTCAGACCATTTTGGTATTTACTGAGCTCCGATTCACCCTCAGTAGATAAATCCAGAGTATTGGGCAAATGTTCGATTGGGATTATCAATATGTGGTCTTCAACTAGTGAGCCTTTGGGTAGAGCACAATAAAAACTTTCCCCTACGCTGACGATCAAATGTGACTCCACACTCGGGCTTGATAGACAAAACCAGCATTCTCTTGACCTGAGAAAAGCAAAATTTGAAACAACAATTACAGTCTCAAACCCTGGTTAAAATGTCATCTAGTTTGGAAGAAAAAGGTCAAAAGCTAAATTTGTAACTACCTGTTAGCATTTTCAGATCTGGGCTTCCTTTGTATACTTTCATCTTGGAACTCATGCTTGTAGCTGCACTCTGGGCCTTTTTCACACTTACCTTTGATGATAAGATCAAGACAAACACCCCTACGACATTGTTCTCTTGCTTCAGCATTGTGTTGATAGTGGCAACTTTCCCCACGAGGACAGGACCCTGAGCAAACAAATTTGAAACAGAGCTTTCCCCCTTCAGATCCATTCTTTTGCCGCTTTGAAACATCATACCTCCAATATTGCGCATCAGAGTCACTTTCGTTTGCCCTCTTCTTTGATTCAGTAGCTCCCTCTTGTAAATTATAAGGACATAGAGTCGTGTTTGGAGGCTTTGCACTAAGCTCTGATGGTGACATGGTAGATGTTGGGGTAGGAGAAAGCGCATGAAGAAATTTCTGCACAGAGGATAAAGAGAATAACACTAAAGAATGATGAAAAGTGTATCATGGCAAAGAAACAAATCAGCCAAAAGAGCATAAAGATCCATTTGAAAACGATTCATTTGCATGTAAAGATATTGCATCCAAACTCCAAAGTATATCAATCTTAGGAGTAGTCATACAGGCATACATACAACTAAGAGTACCAGTTGATAGCACTTTATAAATGCATCAGAAAGCTTCAGGAGGCAAGTGATAAAACAGTAAGGAAGCAAAATCTACAGACAAAAAAATAATGAAATACCAAGCTCGTGTGACAGATATTTAAGAAGAACTCACCTGTTTGTTTTTATTTCCAACTTGAGCAAGACCAAGAAAGCGAGTTACATGATTAGAATCAGCGTTGAGGTAAGGTACACGGGCGAAAAATACCCCCATAGAACCTGAAATGTGGTAGCTGCCACAAAAGACACAGAAAATAAGTTCCCAAATATATAAAAAAAATTCCAGTAAGGACAACATAAAAATCAAAACCACATACCGGGGTTTAACTTCCATCACCAATTCAGAAACAGTAGAATCACTACAAGAAGAATCTGAAATTCCTTGAGGAATGTCAGAAACCGCAGCTCTGGTTGTGACTCCCGCAGGCCATTCATTAGTATAAACTAATTAAGGACAACAAGTACTACAGATTCTTTGAACAACAGAGACTGTAACGGAAAGACACAAACATCCACAGTTTCGATTTCATCAAAAGGATATGTTAAGAACAAATCAATGAGTCCAGGTTCCTCAGCAAGTGCACGAAGAGCATCAACATCATCTTGACTATATTTCCCAAACGGTTGGCTATCAGATAATTGCTTACCAGATAAGTAAGCAATAGAAAGACCTAAACATAAAGCAAACCATATCATCACTATAACTGCTTCACAAATTGGAAAAGACTGATTCGTTGTGATATACCATTAAGAGTGAAGTTGCCACTTCCTCTTAACCAAAACAAATTGTGCGAGACCTCAAGTCCATCCATCTTAAACCCTTGATTCTCAGCTTTCCTCGAAGTCGCCGATAGGATTTTGGGAGCGGCGACGCCATAATCACCGATGAAGTAAGTAGGAATCGGAACTTGAACTCGGCCTTCGACGTAATCCAGAAACTCTTCTAGAAGCTCCGGAGAATCGGGGAAAAACTGGCCGACGCAAAGAAGCGCATCAAATGGACCCGCCGATTTGCTAACCTGCACGAATTGTGAGAGTTCGACTGAAAAAACCCTAAGAGATACAGAATCAAGTGAAAGAGGGGAGAGAGATAGAGATACCGATTGAACTCGCTTGAAAAGCTGAGTGAGACGACCAAGAGGATCTCCGCAAAGCAGGATTCTAGGCGCCATGAGTGTGAGATCGTTGATGGAGGAGGAGGAGGAGGCAACGACGGAGACGAAAGGAGGGGGGTGTCGGGCTTTTTGGGTCTTTACTTACAAACTTAATGGGCTTATGAGACTCGTGACGGGCTTTTGTTGCTACGAATTATTTTGTTTCAAATTCAAAAAGAGACTTCCCATCCAAGAAAGGGGTTCCAGTCATGGAGGAGACTGCCTCTAAACGATGATATGAAATTTTGGAATCTAGGGTTTCACCATCGATTGGAAGCAATTTGATGATTACGCCATGTATAGTACATCTTTGGATGACTCACCACCTATTACCGACACACGCAGAAATTTTGCTGAGATGATCCATGAAGCAAATTACAAATTTGCTATAATGCTATTCACTACTGCTTAACTTTCTGGGCTACAGACATGTCTTCACCCAATCCAGAATCTAAAATCTATCAAGCTAAAGTGTCCCGCCTCAGGGAAAGGTTTCAAATTCCTATTTTCAGGCTCAAGCCGACGGACGAAGGTGATTTCTTTTTGTTAATTCTGATTTAGATGCAACTTCATCATATATGTTTACTGTGATGCAGAGATTGATGCTGTCGAAATGCAACCTCCCCCTCCCCTTTATCATCTCGACCATGGTACCACTTCTTCCTTCTTTTTGCTTTACTTATCAAAATAAACAATGGTGATATGATTAGGGCAAGACAAGGCATTCGTTGAATGTAGAATAAGTTGATATTTAGTTGTGTAATTGTGTCTTTCTTGTTATTGCAGATAGACCACCTATAGTCTTTACTCGAGCTGGTCCAGAAGATGATGCATTGCCTGGAGTCCCCTTTGTCTTCAATCGAGATGGAGCTGGTCTCCTTCCAGATGAGTCCTATCTTTCCAAATGAGAAATGTATATCAGTGCATTGGTGACAAAACTCTTTAGCATTGACTATTCTTTTTTACTTAAGTCGTCTATTGGGAAAATGGAGATATGTATATTGGATGGTTTGCTGATATAAAGTTTAAAGTTTGTCGTTTGTAACCCTTCTTCAGTATTTTCCTTTGCCTATTAAGTTCAGATGTATCTGTTCTAGTCTATGAATGAGGTCACTGAAAACCAGTACTATTCTCTGATTAAACTGACTATATTCCTCAAACTGTTGGATTTCAGTTGATTGCTTGCCAATTGCCACATAAGTAAGCAACAAACAAACCTAAACATAAAAAATTATCAGCAAATATATCAAACATTTGCTTCGAAACTTGAATAGATTGGTTCTTTCTAAAAAACCCCCAGTCCCTTACCGAAGAGTGGACTTCGGAACTTCCTGAAAAAGTAATAAAACCGAGACACAAAGATTTTCTTCAAATATACTATGATATATTTGTTTTTTTATTAGATTTCCTTTTCAAAGAACCTTTGAGGAATTACACAACACCTAAGAAATTACTTAGTTTGGTACCAATGAAATCTAATCCCTCAAGAACTAGCTATATTTTTTTCCAATCACTATCTCTTGAACCGTACAGAATTATCATCTCTAACGTAAAAGCTTACACATAAAGCTTTTACATTCTAAACATGTAACCATAGAAACACCTCCTACTATTCATTTTATATTTGTGGGATATAAAAACCTTCTACGGCTAGGATCTTTAGGATTATCATCATTGAATTTTACTAAATTGTGTATTCTAGCTAAACTTAATCCTCATATTCTAGACAATTTTCTCCCCTTCTGAAGCTCATCATATCATCATATTCCCCCCTCCTTGGTAGGCATAATTCAATCAAAACTTACCTGGAAAGTGATGAACTTTATTGAGAAGGAGGATGCAAAAGCTTGAAGAACTTCTTCTTTACAATGATGAGCTAGGCACGCGAAAGCGTGAGTATCTGAGATTTCTTCTCATCTTAACTTCAATTCCCTAGCTCCAGAGATCTTAAAACATTTAAACCAACCATAAGTGCAAAATGTTGTTTTGAACAACATGACAATCCAAACAATTTCAAAGTGATTTAATGTAAATGCAAACCAGACTTCCTACGCCCATGCACCGTCTTTCGTTTATGCTTGTTCCCTCCGAGCCTTACATGATTAGACCTCTAATACTTAGTTTTATCGATCATTGTAGCGTACCAGTCGGTAAAAGTGGTTACAGGGTGTTACCGAGTCTCCCGGCGACAGTGAGGAGCACCATACACTAGGGAAGCAACGACAAAGGACGAGGTTGAACGTGTTATCATTTTATAGAAACCATGTCATTTTTATAACACATCTCAAAATCTTTTTCAAAAGTGACTTTCTTACTAATATCTAGTGAATTATATGAATTTTTGTTTTGGTATAGAAAGTACCAAATCGTATCCTTAAAAGACTGAAAATTAACCTTGAACCAAAATATTTTTAAAGGTAAAAAAATATATAAATAAAACGGAACAAATAACCAGGTGCCTAGGGTTTGTGCTAGAGTCATTAGTGTGACACTATATGAAAATTAAAAGACAAAGCTATGTTGTGATGCATCACTTGAAAAACATGCATACATACATAATACATTGAACATGTTGAACATTGATTCTCTTTGCTTTGCTTTAAAAAAAAAAAAACTATTTAGATTAATTAAGGCATTTATATAATTTGATAATTTTGGAAAAACTTTCGTGTGTATTAAACCCACATAATTTAATTATTTTTTTGTATGATCTCTAATCTTGTCCAAAATATTAATGCATTTATATTATTCGGTAATTTTGAAAAAAATACTCAACATAGCTTTGTGTGGGCAGGAATTCACACAACCAAAAACTTGTCTAACGGATCTTTTANGAATACAAGCTGTTAAGACCTAAGCTATTCGAGAGAGAAGAAGATGATATAGGACCTACGACCTTAGATCCTATATATACCCTAACTGAACCGTCCTTGGGCCAAAACTCTTTCGTGGACCACCTTCCATTTCCTGAAGATTTCCTTCCATTCTTCCACCAGTCTTCTAGATAGTTTCCTTTCTCCTTAGATACTCCGATGATTCTATTCTCGAACCTTCTTGCTTGACGGCGCTCGGAACAAACTTTAGGGCTTTGTCTTGATGGAAGATGGAAATGGGCCCACGGACCTGAACTGGGCTATTCGGCTAGTTATAAGTGTTTCTGGGCCCACGAGATTGTTGAGATAATCCCGTGAGTCGGATGTGTTCTGATGATCACCTCATTAAAAATCTTGGCAAGGAAAACCACTTGGGAGAAACCTTGCCAAGGGAAAAAGAGTATGATCACGATCGTGAAATGTTCATCGTGGGTCCTTTAGTTCTCAATGGAACTAAGTCATGCAGTTGGACCCACGGGACACGATGTTGCTAAACGAACTAAGCTACCTCGCGGAGTGAAATGTGACTGATCTTGCGGGCCATGACTTAGCCCGCGAACGCTTGAGGAGAGTGACATAGCTCGCGGGCTATGGAGAAGCTTGTTCGTGGGCCATGGCCCGGACGTAGCTCGCGGACAAGAATGGAGTACTTGTTCGTGGGCCATGGCCCGGACGTAGCTCGCGGACTATGGAGGAACTTGTCCGTGGGCCATGGCCCAGACGTAGCTCGCAGACTATGGAGGAACTTGTCTGTGGGTCATGGCCCGGATGTAGCTCGCGGACAAGGATGGAAGAACTTGTCCATGGACCGTGGAGCTCGCAGACTATGGAGAAGCTTGTCTGTGGGCCATGGCCCGGACGTAGCTCGCGGACAAGGATGGAGGGACTTATCCGTGGGCCATGGCCCAGACGTAGCTCGCGGACAAGGATGGAAGGACTTGTCCGTGGGCCATGGCCCGGACGTAGCTCGCGGACAAGGACAGAAGGACTTGTCAGTGGTCCGTGGAGCTTGCGGACTATGGAGAAGCTCGTCTGTGGGCCACGACTCGGACATAGCTTGCAGACAAGAATGGAGAACTTGTCTATGGGCCATTGCTCGGACGTAGCTCATGGGCAATGGAGCACGGACGGTCTCGCGGGCCACAACAGACATGAGGCTCACTCATGAGAATGGCTGGATGGTCTGTGGGTCAGACCAGGGTGTAGCTCGCCTGACATCGGAGGCTGGATGGTCTGTGGGCTAGGCCAGGACGTAGCTCGCCTGGCTTGGATGGCTGGATGGTCTGTGGGCCAGGTCGGGACGTAGCTCGCCTGGCTTGGATAGCTGGGTGGTATGTGGGCCACAGAGAAGTTTAGTTTGCATACGAAAATGGTGAGCTTGTCCCGTGGGCCGTAACACATGATTTGGCTCACGGGACTGTCTTGGGATACCCACACGATCCTTTGTGGGTCCGTTTCGTGTTCGGACGTTCACTTGATCACCGAGAGATCAAGTTGGCTTGTCCATGGTCACTTGGGACCCATGGTAGGATTTAGCTAGCACACTGCCTGGTGAGGTATGTAGGGACCCACCAGCGGAATGTCCATACGAACATGGTTTGGATAAGCTTGATCATGGGACCTGTGTAGGTCAAACCGAGTAAGCATTGCAACCTACCGATGATCGATGATGGTTACGACTGCAATGCTTGGTGGTCTAAGAGCACGATCAACTTTTGGGCCATAGTTGTGTTTTGTGGTAAACACCTAACCATTTTGATCTGTCAATCTTCGGGGGTGGAATCCGACCCCCTACAGTTAGCCTCCCAACTCTTCATTGCTTTGTTAGTTATGGAGAGTTTGAATGTAGCTTGAAGATTGATACGTTGCTGCTTCGGATCGGGCCATGCCGCGTACCGTACCACATAGAAAAACTTGAGTGATGCCCTGGCATGTCGATCGAGACATGTGTAGGAGTTTTTCCTCCAAATTCTTCTATTTAAGAGACTTCATCCCTTCATTTTTGCCAAAGACAAGGTTTGTTGAAGTTTAGAAGTTTTCCAGAGGTTTTTCAGGTAATTCTTTGCTCTCTCCTTCGTTTTTCGCGTTCTTGCTGATGTGACATGATAGTTTTTAGGATTTTAGCCTTGGTATAAACTTGTAGAGATTGCCTTGTTTGGATGAATCGTTGAGAATCAGAGTGTTTGTAGCATTGAATCTTCATGAACTTAGGAACTTCGTAGTTTGACGTTATAATAGTATTTTAATCTCGGGACACTATTCATCAATCGTATCTTCATCTCTCCCATCTTTTCCACTATCTTCTTTGTTCATTCACCCATTTATTCTCCATTCTTTCTTCTTGCTATCCTTAGCGAGAAAATTGGCAATTTGAGAGATGGATGAGGTAGAGGATGGTATGTTCCTTTGTGAACGGATGAAGGAGAGAAAGCGGGCCGTGACCAAGGAGAGGCATCGCAGGGAACGTCTTGCGGGTCCCCACGGTGAAGCTCGCACGGGAGTTTCAGTCCATTCGCTGGCGGGCCAAGTTTTCGAGCGGTCCCGGGACGTAGCGAGCGGAGCTCGCGTGCTTCCCCATGGCTCGGGCTGTGCGAGCTCCATTCTCGATGGGTCCCTTCCAGGACCTGAAGCTCACGGGACGGGAGAGACTGTCTGATGCGCGGGCTTCGCCTCCGGTGGAGCCCGCAACGAAGCTCGTGGGGGAGAGGAAGCTGCCTGGCGCGTGGGCTTCGTCTCTGGTGGAGCCCACATCGAAGCTCGCGAGGGAGAGGAAGCCTTGTGGCGTGCGGGCTTCTTTTTTGGTGAGGCTGACGCTCGCCGAGAAGAGGAGGCTTCGTGGTGTGCGGGCTTCGTCGAGAGTGGGTCACAGCCCGGTGAAGCTCGCGAGGACGGTGGCTTCGCTCGGCGCGCGGGCTACGATCGTGGGTCCCGACCCGGTGAAGCTCGCGAGGACGGAGACTCCATTCAGCGTGCATGCTACGATCGTGGGTCCCAGCCCGGTGAAGCTCGCGGGGAAGGAGGGACACGATCGCGTGCGGGCCTTGCTGCCCGTGGGTCCCCACCGGACGAAGCTAGCCGGGACGTAGACTCCATGGCTCGCGCGGGATTCGTCCCTCGTCGGTCCCGTCGTGACGAAGCTCGCACGGGAGAAGGCTTCATGTCTCGCGCGGGCTTCGTCTGTTCTTCCGGTGCGGGCCAGCGTTCGTATGGGTCCCATCTCGGCCTGGATGAAGACATGCTCGAGCTAGCCCATGATCGAGGCGAATCTCTTCCTAGAAACCTTGCCTTAGGGGATAATGTGCTTAGGAGATGTTCCATGGATGGTGGTAGTTCCAAGCCAAGGAGACGTCTCCTTAGCGAATTGTCGGACGATGAGCCGTCGAGCTCTTCTGGTAGCAGTAGCGAAAGTAATGACAACAAGGTCGACGATGCTCATGATGATTATGAGACCCATGATATTCCTTTTACCGTTGTTTGGTGAGGATGAGGAACCGTGTATTGATATTAAGGCGGAAATGGATGCCTACGATGATTTCTCCATCAAGTATGATGCGGTGAAGGCCATGATTGAGGCCGAGCGGGCCATCTTGAATAATCAAGCCAAACGACCGCATGCGAGGAGGATTGCACCGGACCCGCCTGAATCCACATTGTCCGACAGATTTTCATTAGACAAACTGCGGAAGGTGTTTCTTATTCATCATGACGTGGAGATCATCATCCCACCGCCCTCTGATCGTATCGAGAGTTCTCCTCCATGATACTTTTGTCTACTGGAGAGCTTCTTTTATGAGGCACTGCTATGGTTGCCTCTTCCGGATCTTTTTGTCGATTACTTAGCCAACTACCAGCTATGCATATCTCAGCTTCCTCCCAATGGACTGCGACATCTGGTGGGGACCATGGTTCGCTGCATCGAATGTGGGGTATGGTGAATTCCGATTTCCTAGCCCATGCATTGTCGTTCCGCCCCACTAGAAAAACTCGGTTTACATATGCTGTTTCGGGGAAACGGGGCCAAGGTATTTATCAGAGGTCTCCCAGGGAAGGTTCACCACTGGGATGAACATTCCTTTTATGTCAAGATTGATCGCCACTCCATTGAGGGTGGTGGTTTTCATTGAGTTAGATCTCAATGGGACCCTAAAGGTTTGACCCATTCGTGCTGCTTGTCTAGAATTTTTGAATGTTTATCTAACCTTCATTGTTTTTGTTTATACAGAGCATCACATCTCGTTCAGGGGAGTGGAAGGTTCGGCATCGCTGCTTCAGACCTTACGAGCGAACTCAACTCATTGGAAGAAGACTTTCTCCTTGAATAGAGTAGAGCGTGTTCGCTTTCGTGGGACCGGCTTCGAATTTCCTATCTGTTTAGATAATACATTTGAGATTGTGAAGTTGATGATGACTCTTATGGACATGATCCTTGAAGGGAAAACTGCTGGCGAGACCGAGGCACAGTCCGGAGTGTCGCAGGTTGGTCGTGCGGGTCTAGCAGCACGTTCTGGCTGCTCGTCGCGAGGGACGGCCAGTGGGACCCCAAAAGTTGACAAGGGCAACGGCGTTGCCGTGGATGGTCCGCGTAAGAGGACAAGGAAAGCGAAAGAGCCTCAACCATCGGTGGTTGAGGAGGAGGTCCCACCCCCGGATGTTGTTCTTCCGGAGTTTGATAGGCGTGCTGTCGCCTCGGACTACCTTGCTCGCGTCGTTCGGTTCGGGGAGGCATTCATTCCGGTGGGGTCCTTTGAGCATCGATACTTGTACATGGACGCATCCACTACTGGCATGTATGTGAGTAATCTCTTGGCTTTATGGATCGTTTTTTGCTCAAGACTAACTTGTTGTTGCTTTGTTGAAGTTCATTGCTTATCAGAACGCACTGGTAAATGCGTACCAGGCTGACCTCCATGGGGCCCGTGCGGAGTCTGATGAGCTTAGGAAGATCCAGAGGTCCCACGAAGACCAACAAGACGACCTGAAGGGAAAGTCTACTAGCCACAATGAGGAGGTCACACGCTTGACTGACAGGGCAGAGAAAGAGGGGAAGCGGGCCCTCCGTCATAAGAAGAAAGCAACGAAGGAGGCAGCCAAAGCTATGGCGCTCGAAGGTCAGGTGAAAGGGATCAATGAGAAGTTTCTTCACCACGTTGAGAGCACCCGTGCCAAGGTTGTTACGCTTAAGGAGCAGTTCAGCGGCCCGATGTGTCTTTACCATCAGGTTAGCTATCTATGTGTATTAGCCATGACGCGTGTGACTTATTCTAATTTTCTTCTTCATTCTTATGATAGGCTGAGAACTCCTATCAGATGGTCCGGACGTTGAGAGGTGCGGACCCGTCTGTGTTCGATGAGGTTGAGGCCGGCGTGGCAGCGNCGATGAGGTTGAGGCCGACGTGGCAGCGAGCCAGATGAAGTACAAGGACACCGATGCTGAGTACAATGCATTCGTCGGTGAGATCACCGAGGATCTGTCTTGGTTGTGCTCGTTGGACACGAATGTGTTCGCTGAGGAGCCATGCCTGGTTGATGTCCCGGTCTTTGTTCGGGACCCGATAGAAGAGGATGAGTAGATTGCTGAGGACCGCTTTCATATAATTACTTTTCTGTTTTAAGACTTGCGAGAACTTGTTTTGTGGTGCCTGGACGGCTTTATCCAATGTTTGGAGTCCTGGCTTGTTCATGGGGCCGTTAGGCCGCTGGATGTTCTGAACCTGATAGTTCGTTTTGTGATGTTTTGTTGTGATTCGTAGCATTCGTCTGCCATTTTCGAGTAGTGATAAGTTCGGACTAGTGGGTCTGTCGATAGTATGACGGATGGCCCAGCCAAATGTTTGTTTAACGGTCAAGTTTATCAATCTCATCTCCGAGCCTACATTGTCACACTTGTTCTTAATGTGGTGTAGATTTTGCCCATGAGATGTATATGACCAGCATGATNTAGATTTTGCCCATGAGATGTATATGACCAGCATGATAGCTGGGTTTCGATTAGTCACTTAGGTGATCATAGCGATCAGGCTTTTTGTGGAGAAAGCTTAAACC
>OVAP01003910.1:0-15617 GCA_900406295.1 Aurinia saxatilis
ATATAATATAGTATAAAAACCGTAAAAAATAATTTATAAATAGAAAAACTGTGAAAATAATTTTACTAATCGTCTAAATTCGGACCTTGGAAAGTCTTCATTAAAAATAATGGAAAATCTTCATTCTGTCTCCGCGTGGTGTCGATCGACACTCCCCTGTTTTCCATTTTTTCTTCGTTTCCTTAATCTGTTCCGTTTTGCTCCAAAAACCTTCTAGATTCTTCCCATGCTCCAGAACTACGTCCATGCACCTAAAATGACTCACTTGGACTCTAATAGTAATATATAGACTCTAAAAACATAAATAATTATATGTTTATTATAGTAAAAACCGGTAAAATATGAGGTATATCAGAGGGCCACTTCAAAAACACATGTCCTAGCAAAGGCAAGTCTCAAAACAGACAGAAGGACTATGGAGGTAATAAAGGTGAAGCTGTTATGGTAACTGGAACCTCATCAGGCGCTACAACACTTTTTTTTATCAGAGGAAGTTCTACATTCACAAGATATAAGTCTAGAGAATGTATGGATAATGGATACAGGCTGCACTTACCATATGTCTCATAAGAGAGAATGGTTTGAGGATCTTGATGAAGAAGTTGTGGGTGCAGTGAAAATGGGAAACAAAACAACATCAAGAGTCAAGGGAGTAGGAAGCGTAAGGGTCAGAAATGTTTATGGCTCAACTGTGTTACTCACTAAAATCCTTTACATACCTGAAATGGACAGAAACATATTGCCATTAGGGACAATTGAAGAAAGAGGATACACATTTGGAGCCATACATGGAATCCTGCGAGTGAAAGAAGAGACTGAAACCAAGACTTACCTAACAAGGAAAAGATATTAAAAGCTCTACATACTTGAGGCGGAACCAGTGTGTGCTCAATCGTTAGCTGTTGAAAGAAGGCCTGATGATACACTCTTGTGGCACGGAATATTAGGTCACATGAGTCAGAAAAATATGGAGATAATAGTGAAGAAAAATATCTTAGACAAGAAGAAGATATCAACTTTGGAGGCTTGTGAAGACTGTGTTTATGGAAAGACCAAAAGAGTCAGTTTCAATTTGGCAAACCATGACACAAAAGACAAGCTAAACTATGTTCATTTTTACTTGTGAGGAGCTTAATCAGTTCCTTTATCTCTTGGGAAGTGCCAATACTTCATCTCTTTTATTGATTACTTCTCAAAGAAGACATGGGTCTATTTCCTCAAACACAAAGATGAAGCGTTTGAAATCTTTGTTGAATGGAGTGTTATGGTTGAAAACCAAATAAAAAGGAAGATCAAAATTCTAAGAACTGATAATGGTCTTGAATTTTGTAATCACAGTTTCAACAATTACTGCAAAGAAAAGGGAATTGTGTGGCATATGACTTGTGCATACACGCCTCAACAAAACGGAGTGGCAGAACGAATGAACAAAACCATACTGGAGAAAGTGAGAAGCATGTTGAGTGATTCTGGCATACCAAAGACATTTTGGGCGGAAGCAACACACACTGTTGTTGCCCTCATCAACAAAACACCATCATCAGCTTTGGAATACAAAATTCCAGATAAGAAATGGACAGGTAAGACTCCTAACTACAGTTATCTTAGGAGATTTGGTTGTGTCTCTTTTGTCCATACAGATGATGGGAAGCTTATGCCAAAAGCAAAGAAAGTAGTGCTTATTGGGTACCCTGAATGAGTCAAAGGATACAAGTTGTGGTTGACTGAGGAGAGGAAGTGTGTGATCAGCAGAAACGTGATGTTTCAAGAAAATGCAGTTTACAAAGATGTGATGCAGAGCAACACAAATGTTACAAGCGACCGAGGAGAATCATCAAGCTCACTGTTTGACATTGATCTTGAAGAAACAAGTGATGACACTTTAGGTGGAGATCTCTTGGAAGAAACAGGATCCCTGAGAGATCAAACACCTGTCCAAAACAGATATCCAAATGCTACAGAAACTACATCAAATAGTTCTCCCGAGAGCTCAAAGGGTACAGAGGTGGAAACACCAGAAAGTTATCATTTGTCAAGAGATAGACAAAGAAGGGAAGTGATAGCACGGAGAAGGTTATTTGGGAGAAGAATCAGAAATAGAAGATGATTTCTTCTCAGGAGAGGCACTCATTACTACACTTAATGGAGATAAGCTTGAACCTACAAGCTATCAAGAGGCCATGGATGATGATGATTGGGAATTCTGGAATGGCGGTATGTGTGAAGAGATGACATCTCTACTGAAAAATCACACTTGGACTGCAGTCACTAAACCTGAAGGACAAAGAGTAATAGGTTGTAAATGGATTTTCAAGCGTAAGCCTGGAATTCCAGGAGCTGAAGAGCCAAGATTTAAGGCAAGACTCGTCGCAAAGGGGTCTGAAAAAAAAAAAAAAGGGTAGACTACACTGAGATCTTCTCACCAATGGTTAAGCACACAACCATAAGAATGTTGCTGACCATTGTGGTTGAGTTGGACTATGAGCTTGAACAGATAGATGTCAAAACGACTTTTCTCCATGGTGAATTAGATGAGAAAATCTATATGGAGGTGCCAAAAGGTTTTGAAGATCAATTCAAGCCAAATCAAGTGTGTCTCTTGAACAAAACCTTGTATGGTCTGAAACAGTCTCCTAGACTGTGGAATCAAAAGTTTGACAGATACATGAAGGAAGTTGGTTTTGAAAGGAGTCGTAGAGAGAGCTGTGCATATGTCAAGAAGCTGGAGGATGAGTCCATGGTTTATCTACTCATTTATGTAGATGACATGTTAGTTGCTGCAAGACAAGGCTGTAGTTACAGAAATCAAAAGTCAGCTAAGTATCAAGTTTGATATGAAGGATTTAAGAGCAGCAAAGAAGATCCTAGGCATGGAAATCGTTAGAGACAGAAAAAGGTACTCTCAGTTTGTCTCAAGAAAGTTACTTGGGAAAGGTTTTGGATCTTTACAAGATGGCATAAGCAAAGCAGGTGTTAATTGTTCTTGGAGAGCTCACATGAAACTGTGTAATGCCACGGAAAAACAATTGCTTGAGGACAGAGAGTACATGAAGTCAGTACCGTATGCTAACACAGTTGGGAGTATAATGTACTCTATGATTGGACCAAGACCAGATTTGGCATATCCAACTGGGATGATCAACCGTTTCATGAGTAAACCAATCAAGGATCACTGGTTAGGAGTGAAGTGGGTACTACGGTACATCAAAGGAACCATGAAGACAAAGTTGTGTTACAAGAGAGGATCTGAATTCACTCTTAAGGGTTACTGTGATTCAGATTATGCCACAGAACCAGATAGAAGAAGGTCTATCAGTGGCATGGTGTTTACTCTTGGAGGAAATACAATCAATTGGAAATCTCGCTTACAAAATGTTGTAACTCAGTCAGTTACAGAAGCTGAGTATATCTCGTTGAGTGAAGCGAACAAGGAAGCAATATGGCTTAAAGGACTGTTAGAAGAATTTGGTTTTGAGTACAAAGCAGTGGAAATCTTTTGTGATTCTCAAAGTGCTTTGGATATTGCAAAAGATCACATACATCATAACAGAACGAAGCATATTGATGTCAAGTATCACAAGATCCGGGATTGTGTTGCAGACGGAATTGTGAAAGTTTCTAAGATATCTACATTGATCAATCCTGCAGATATCTTCACAAAGATCTTGCCAGTTAGCAAGTTTCAAACTGCTTTGAACTTGCTTCGTGTCAAGGCTGAGTAGTGTACTCAGGAACCGGAATTAGAATCCAAGAAGACTAGATCATCATTTGAAACCTATCTCACTTATCAAGTAAGCCATAACATTAATATGTAGTTTGATCTCTCATAGCTAGGTGGAGTTTGTTGGGTTTTGAGCTATGGAGGTCAAGACACAATTAATGCAGGCGTGGAGAAGAAGTTGTTACTATAGAAGTGCTTACACAAAAGAGGAAAGAACGACCAAAGTTGCAGGACCACTTGTGTTTCCGTTTTTCCCAAGCAATAAAGCAGAAGGCATGTGAATATTGTTTGTCAAGTACCAAGCTCGGTTTGTGACCGTTGAAACTTGAAGACAACTTGAGTGGAAGACACACACGTGGATAAGATTTGAGGGCAACTAAGTCAGTTCGGAAAAAGGTGTATTTAAGCCATAATAACTTCGGTGAATAGATAGTGGTTGGTGAGATCCAATCAAGAGAACACAAAGCATAAACTTGTTGAGTGTTCTTGGGAAATAAGGACTAAGAGAGACTAGTGAGGAAAACCTTGTATTGGGGTGTTTTAGAGAGAGTCTTTTCTTTATAAACCGTAAATGATCTAGTGGATTCCGGAAAAGAGATTCCAGCGAGACGTAACAACCTTTTTAAATGGACGTAAACTCGATAAACTCGTGTGTGTTCACTTGCTTTTCATACAAACACAAACTCTGTTCTATAACTTCTCTGTTTCACTAGTTAGTACAAGTTTATCTCGCAAGTTTTGGTGTGTAAGAAATACTTTGCCTAAAGTAGAGTCTTTGGTCAATATTTCTTCACACGAATACTTTTAAACTCGTATCCAAACAAACCACATTCTCTCAACCTTTCTCGTTACCGTCTTACTCCAGATCCGGTGCACACACACACTCTCCCTCACCGAAAACACCCAACCTCTCCTCCGATCTCACCATGGAGCCTGATGTCAGCATCGAGACTTTATCGATCATTCGGATCGCCGTCCTCCCGATCGGCACTATCCCGCCGGAGCTACTCCGGGACTATCACTCGATGCTGCTACGTCACCACACGATCGCGCTCTCTGCTATCAGCTCTTTCTACACTGAGCATCAGAAATCTCCCTTCACGAATCAGCCTTGGGATTCCGGTTCTCTCCGGTTTAAGTTCGTGCTTGGTGGCTCTCCTCCGAGTCCCTGGGAGGATTTTCAGTCTAATCGGAAGATTTTGGCCGTGATCGGACTTTGTCATTGTCCTTCTTCGCCTGATCTTGTTTCCGTTACTGAGAATTTCAATGTCGCTTGTAAGAGCTATTCCTCGGCTCTTGTTCGACGATGCTTCGCGTTTTGCCCTGGCGATTCGCAAGTGAGTTTATCAATTTCGACTCCATTTCTGGAATTTCGATGCTGATGTAGATGCAGTATAGTTGATAGTGATGTATTACTTGATATGCTTTCTGATTCAGTGATTTATGCACTTTGATACTATAATTAGTTTCTTTTTTTGTACCTGTGATTTATCTACGGGCTTGTGTATGTGTTTTGATTGACGATTCGATGATCAATGTACTGTGTTTTTTGCAGCTTGAATATGGAGACAAGAAGGGTGAACATTTGATTCTGTTTCCTCCATCTGACAGGCAAACTCAGGAATTTCATTTACAAACAATGATGCAAGACGTTGCAGCTTCCTTGTTAATGGAATTTGAGAAGTGGGTTCTTAAGGCAGAATCTGCAGGCACGATTTTGAAGACGCCTTTGGATTCCCAAGCTAGTCTCAACTCAGAGGAGGTTTATGTCTAGGTGTCCTATAATTTAGGCTACGTTTCATTTCCTCCTGTGGAAGCTTGTAACTTGTTACTGTTTTCTTTTGAGCTCATTAGTTTGGTGTAATGCAGGTTATCAAGGCCAAAAAGCGTAGGCTGGGACGTGCACAGAAAACTATTGGAGACTATTCCTTGTTGGCGGGTTCACCTGTTGATGCCAATGCCCACTATTCAACAGCTCTAGAATTGGCCAGATTGACAGGAGATTATTTTTGGTATGCTGGTGCCTTGGAAGGCAGTGTTTGTGCCTTACTGGTAAGGCTTTATGTTTATGCAAATTTTTTTTGTTAAGGCATTGTTCTTTCATTTTTCATAGAATTATAATTGGAAAAAAACTGGATAAGGATCGTGCTGTTTATTTGACATGCATAGAATATTTATTTGCTCTCTTATCTGTCTCTCTTTAATTTTAGTTTACCAATAATTTTAGCTTTCTGTCTTCTTTATGATAGGTAGATCGGATGGGTCAACGGGATGTGGCTTTAGAAGATGAAGTTAGATATCGATACACGAATGTTATCTTACACTACAGAAAGTCATTTATTCAAGAAATTTCTCAGAGGTAATTCAACAGTTTACCTGTTTGGTGCTCTTCTTCTGTAAACATATTACCACAAAATAACAGCCAATTGTTTTCCTTGCAGAGTTTCTCCCCTAAGCTTTGAACTCGAAGCTACCCTTAAACTGGCCAGATTCCTTTGCAGGTATCATTGTATGCTCTCTGCTTTTTAAAAATCAGTGGGTGTACTTTCCTATACGTTACGTGGTGGAGGTTTCTGTATGAGTTTGAAGGGGATTGATAAATTTTGTGATTGATGGTTATGTCACCTGAAAATAGTATTAAATGACAATCTTTGGTTGTGGGCTTCGTGTATTTATTCTTTTACCTTCTGGTGGAATCCACAATTTTTCTTGGTTTTATATAATCTTCAATCTTTCTTACAACGACATTTTTATGGATTGTACAGGAGAGAACTGGCTAAGGAAGTAGTAGAGCTTTTAACCAATGCTGCCGATGGTGCAAAGTCTTTGATTGATGCCAGTGATAGACTCATATTATATGTTGAAGTAGCACGTTTATTTGGAGCACTTGGTTATCAACGGAAAGCGGCCTTCTTCTGTAGGCAGGTCGCCCAGTTATATTTGCAGCAAGACAATCGAGTGGCTGCTATCAGTGCCATGCAAGTTCTCTCTATGACAACTGATGCATATAGAATCCAAAGTAGAGCATCCGAGTCAAAAGTTTCTGTTCACAATGTGAGTTTTACAGCATAAGAATTATTTTCTTCTTTCGTGTTATTGAGCCTTATTCATTAACATGGTTTACGGTTGATTTTTTGGTTCATTATCTTGGTGTTCCTCTGTGTTTTATGCTTTAATGTTTGATTATTTATAGATTTTCTTTTGTGTTTTTTGATAAAGGAAATTGCATCGCGTCAACCTGATGCTGGGAAAATGCATCATCATTCCATTGTCTCGCTGTTCGAGTCTCAGTGGAGTACTTTACAGATGGTTGTGCTTAGGGAGATACTCCTCTCTGCTGTTCGAGCTGGAGATCCCCTTGCTGCATGGAGTGCTGCAGCGAGGCTTCTGAGGTGGCATTATCCTCTAATCACACCTTCAGGTCAAAATGGACTTGCTAGTTCCCTTGCAAATTCTGCGGATAGATTGCCTTCAGGAACTCGTTGTGCTGACCCTGCTTTGCCATTTGTAAGGTGTGTTTATCAGCGGTCATTTGCTTTTAGAGGTGTTTGGTGTGTGCATTCTCACCGTCATGAAACAACCTAACTTGATCATATCAAATTTCCTTATACTCTTAAGTAGAACAGCATGATCAGGCTACTAATCGATTTTTATCCACCTCATATATTTGCTTAAGTGTGTTTGTATTTCAAGAGTGTGTTGCATTTTTGCTTAGTAGCTGGACTCAGGCAAAACAATGTATGTTTTGGCAAAATTTATTTTATGGTTCGTTTAAACACTTTTTTCTTAATATGATTGCAGGCTATTCTCTTTCCCACTCCATTCCTCCCAAGTAGACATTGTAAAGCGCAATCCAGCAAGAGAAGATTGGTGGGTAGGATCTGCTCCTTCGGGGCCATTTATATATACTCCTTTCAGCAAAGGAGATGCCAACGAAACTAACAAGCAGGAACTGATTTGGGTGGTCGGTGAACCAGTTCAGGTCTTAGTGGAGTTAGCAAATCCATGTTGCTTCGAATTAAGGGTTGATAGTATTTACCTTTCAGCCCACTCAAGAAACTTTGATGCGTTTCCTGTCAGTGTGAACATTCCCCCTAACTCCGCAAAGGTGATTACATTATCTGGTATCCCAACAGCAGTAGGACCAGTGTCAATTCCAGGCTGCACAGTTCACTGCTTTGGTGTAATCACTGAACATGTTTTTAGGGATGTTGACAATCTGCTTCTTGGAGCAGCCCAAGGACTCGTATTTTCTGATCCTTTCAGATCCTGTGGATCTGCAAAGCTACGACATGTATTTGTTCCTAACATTTCAATAGCACCACCATTGCCCCTCCTTGTGGCTAATGTTGTTGGTGGTGATGGTGCAATTATTCTGTATGAAGGTGAAATTCGTGAGGTTTGTATAAATTTTGCAAATGCTGGTACAGTTCCAATAGAGCAGGCACATGTCTCGCTCTCTGGAAAGAATCAGGATGCTGTTATCTCTATCGCGGATGAAGCTTTACAGTCAGCTCTTCCCTTGAAACCTGGGGCACAAGTGACTCTGCCTGTGACTTTAAAAGCTTGGCATGTGGGACCAACAGATCCGGACAATGCTGTTGGTAGTGGCAGGAACACCGTGGGTAACACAGGAAGACCAAACAATGGAACCAGCCCTTCATTGCTTATTCACTATGCAGGTATAAAATTCTTCGTTCACATGTGTTTGTGATGCATCTTACTTTTGCAGTGCTTCATATTGCCTCACGGTGACTAATTCTAAGCATTTTTGTTTTCATATTTTTTGGCAGGGCCGTTGTCTAACAATGGAGATTCCCAGGAAAAAGAATCTGTTGTGCCGCCGGGCAGACGTCTTGTTGTTCCGTTACAAATTTGTGTTTTACAGGGTTTGTCTTTTGTGAAAGCTCGTTTGCTTTCCATGGAAATCCCTGCACATGTGAATGACAACCTTCGGGATGAAGATACTGAGACAGAGAGCAATACGGAAAGACTTGTCAAGATCAATCCATTCAGGGGAAGCTGGGGCCTACGGTTTCTAGAACTTGAGTTATCTAACCCAACAGACGTTGTTTTTGAAATCAGCGTCTCTGTTCAGCTGGAAAAGACTGCCAAAGAAGATGATTCTTCCCCAGTCCAAAATTCTCCAGAGTATGAGTACCCAAAAACAAGAATTGACCGTGACTATTCTGCTAGGGTACTGATTCCATTAGAGCATTTCAAGCTACCTGTTCTTGATGGTTCATTCTTCACAAAGGACCCTCCCCCTGGCAGCCCTTCAAGTAGTAGACATCCGAGTTTCTCAGAGAAGAACACAAAAGCTGAGATAAATGCATTGATTAAGAATCTCATTTCTAAGATAAAAGTCCGGTGGCAATCGGGCAGGAACAGTTCAGGAGAACTGGACATCAAGGATGCAATTCAGACAGCCCTCCAGACGACGGTGATGGATGTTTTGCTCCCAGATCCGCTAACATTTGGTTTCAGGCTGGTCAGAAAGGCAAAAGATTCTGAGACAAAAGCTGAGTCGCAATTGTCAAAGGGATCAGTTCTGTCACATGAAGTCACTCCTATGGAGGTTTTGGTACGCAATAACACAAGTGAAGCGATCAAGTTAAATCTAAGTGTTACTTGCAGAGACGTAGCTGGGCAGAACTGTGCTGAAGGAGCTGATGCAACCGTCCTCTGGGCTGGTAATTTTCCATCATTTTTTTGTTTGTTAATTTTGCTGCATAAAACATGAAATTTGCATCGTCGGATAAACAAGCTCGTTAACAACGTTAAGTTAACTGTGTATCACATGATAAATGTCTGTTACTTCTTTTATCAGGTGCTCTTTCTGGGATCTCAATGGAAGTTGCTCCTCTGCAAGAAACAAGACACTGTTTCTCACTCTACTTCCTTGTTCCGGGAGAGTATACGATGGTAGCAGCGGCTGTAATTGAAGATGCTAACAATGTACTCAGAGCACGAGCGCGAACTGCATCTCCAAACGAACCCATCTTTTGTCGTGGACCGCCTTTTCATGTCCATGTCACTGGAGGCGCACTGTGATTTGTTTCTTTCCACCATTATCAGGTCTGGGCATTTTGCTCTATTTTATTGTTCCATTTGTTTATTTCAGAGAATCAACTTCAAGTTCTGGTTAAGGGTCTTAGGTATCTGTTTTTGTGTGTCTGTGTGTTACCAACGAGTATTTTATGACCATTATTGCATATACTGTATGCTTTTTGAAATCTTAATGCCTCTGTCCGACACCGTGTTTCACAAAAAGTAACAACTGTTTGTACTCTGTTCAGTAGGATCATTTTTTTAGTGATAACTACTACAATGAACTCGAGATTAATTCCTGAGCCAAACTCAGTAAAGTTGATGTTATATATTAGCTCAGTAGCAACCAATTCCCTATGTAAGCTTTACTGTGTGATCAGAATGAGTTTATCTTAAGCGAATGCTAAACGTTAACAACGAAAATCATTTAGATATCAGTACCTTTAATAACGTTGTTCGTATAAGTTAGCAAAACTAAACGTTATGCAGTTTATGTATACTTAGTACGAATATACAACAGCAAAAAAGAAGAAGAACCGGTCTATGGATTCTTTCTTCGAGTCATCCTTCCAAATGGGTAAAATCTAGATAAAAATATGCATTCCAGAAATTGGAAAATCTTAATTACATGGGTACAATATAATAATCTTCGACTTAAATGTATGGTATTGGTGTAACATGTGAGTAAAACAAACTATATATATTGGGTTTTAAGTCAATTTATATTAAAAAGGTCAATTTTCATTTTTTTGAACAAAAGAGTGATCACGGGTGTAAAAAAATTATCTGAAAAAGAATTCCAAAGAATGTAAAGTTGAGACCTATATATACTTAATAATCTTAATACAAGCGGATTTCATTAAAAAAAATTCAGTTTATCTGTCTAAAAATGCTTTTGTAAACAAAAAGCATGGCTCAGGAATGAAAAGAGCATACTATTTAAATGAAAAGATTTTTTACCTATGTTTGGACTATAGATAAATTAAATTATATAAAATTCGTGTCAAACCATAACCTTTCTCCGGCTGGTGATCGGTGGTCTTCGATTGCCGGCACCGATCGGGATCCTTTTTTTTTATTTTTATTTGTAGTTTCGGCTTTTGAGATCTTATATTGGAAAGTTTAGATCCATGGGTTGAGTTTGTCGGTGAAGTTCCTTAGGGTCTTCAAGATCCGGTAACCTTTTTCAAATCCTTCGATCTATCCTGATATGGATTTCTCTTTGTTCGGCTGGATCCCTTAGTACACATGCACATCATTTCCAAGTGCTATCTTTAATTTCTCCTGGTTATGAATACTCAAGATTGTGGTTTTGGTATTCGTTCAAGTTTTGCTATGGAATAGGTAATCGGCTTCAAACTTTACCGATATCATCAAGGTCTTCGTAGAATAAAGGTCCGGTCGATGGTGGATACCTCAGTGGCTTCCTCTCGTTTGAGGAAGCAGTAAAAAGAGGACCAGAAGCTATTGTCGGCGTGAAGATCTGTTTGTTTACCGGTGTGCCTTACCTATCTCGGATGTCTCATTCACCTTGGCGATTTATGCTACTTTATCATTTGTCTTTGTGCAATCGTAAAGCCATAGTCTAAGGATGGTCGGCTACCGTCTTTGTCAACCGTAAAGCCATAGTCTCTCTATTTGTAATTGGTTTGATTTTAAAATGGCTTCTTTGGTTGGGTGTTGTGTTTTGTGTGTTGATCTTAGGGATCTTCTTTATGTTACCTCTAGACTCCGGAACCATTTGTGGTTTGCGACACTGATTCTGAGCCACCGCTTGTGGTGACCGCCTGTCTTTTGTACCACCGTCAATTCGAATAAGATAAGTATCATTAGTGGAAAAAAAAGATAAAATTAAATTATATTCTCTTTTAAATTCTAGCCTTCTTTTTTCTATAGAAAATATAAATACTGAGAAGGTTATATAAAAACAATTCTATGATAGAAATAGGTATATATATATATATGTATGTATAAGTAATTTATATATACAATAAAATATAGAAAATGAGATAATAAATATAATAGAAAGAACATACTCAAGAATTTCTTTTTAGAATATAGTGGAGAAGGATTTTTTGTAAATAATGTGTACATTTTATAGATTTAGTTATTCACATCTAAAGGATTATTATGTTGTGAAATGGCAAGAAAAAGGAAAATTTGTGAGATTGACACATGATTTTGGTGGGGTGATGAATATGATTTGTCATATGGCGAAGTTTTCATATTTTGTCTTAAATAAACTATCTCAATCTAAAATGTTTTGAGATGATAATTTGTTTGGTCTTTTCTTTTGTTTTTCACTTTCACGATTTTTTTCTCTTCTCATATATATCTAATTGTTTCAGTCTTCTGGAAATCCAAACATCGACCTCATCCCCTCTTCTCGGATTTGAAATATCCAGGTAAACCTTGTCTTGTCTCTTGTCAGTTTTACTATATGGTTCACTTCTTTATGATGCATCATTCAATTTGGTTGGTCAAAAGATGACTCCTTTAGGATTCCACTTCTTGTTTTTGGTTCTGGTCTTGCTTTTGGCGGGAGAAACTTCATCGCATTTGAGTTCATCTCTCCATATCTCCAGTGTCAATATTCCATCCTCTATCATTTGAGTGCAATATGTACTGCCTTTTCTTCCCATACTCAAAAGACATGAAATCTCTTAAAAAAGCTTCATTTGCACTTCTTCTCAAGAACAGGAAAGGTATTCAAAAAAATTCTTATATTAATTTAGGGCTGCCTATAGCAAACCACCTCCCTCAATTCATATCCACCTGTACTTTCAACCTCCTCTCAATTCACCATGTACTAAATAAATTTTCCCAATTCCACATAAACTTTTAAATTCATTCTAATTCCACAAATCCAATTATTTTTTTTATTGCTTTTAAAATTTTGAAAATCGCATTTTGTAATTGCGATTACACACTAACTCGAGTTAAATATTTAACTCAAATGAAACCTTCTAAATGATTTAGAGGTTTTGATTTTTTGAAAAAACTAGATTTGGAGCATTTTTATAAAATTAGGGTTTTAAAATAACAAAATCAAATTTACGTCTTTCTCTATCGTGGTCTCCAACTCTGCGTCGTTCAACTCTTTGGCTTTCTCTAAAATATTTTGAGTCATATCTTCTCCTTGTTCCTCTCCTTCTGGTTCGGCTCTTCTCCTTGTTCGACTTCTGTCTTCTCTTCTCCTTGTTCGTTTTTCTTTTCTTCTCCTTGTTCTTCCATCATCTTCTCTTCCTCTCCTTGTTTGTCTTATAGCACAAAAGAAATCATTAAGTAGGATATCGGAATTATAGAGATAGAACAGATTCGGATCATGCCTTCAAGTTAAACGCTTGTGAAAAAAAATTTATTCACATACCTTTAGATTTCTCATCATCAGGAAGCTATAAATATGATAAGCAAGTAAGTTCCACCTTCATAGACTCATCATTGCCAGAATACGAGTCTAAAGCCATGTGTTCATAGAGTTTAGTTACCTCTAAATCATGTAGAGGATTTCATTTGAGTTAACTATTTAACTCGAGTTAGTGTGCAATCGCAATTACAAAATGCGATTTTGAAAATTTTAAAAGCAATAAAAAAAAAACTGGATTTGTGGAATTATAGTGAATTTAAAAGTTTATGTGGAATAAGGAAGAGTTTATTAAATATAGGGTAAACTGGGAAGATGTCGAAAATACATGTGGATATAAGTTGAGGGGCTATAGTACATGTGGATTCCTATAGACAGCCCATTAATTTATTGTTTTTGTATCTGTGGAGCAAATCTTTTAAGTTTGGGTCACTTGTAATTTATGATGCAGATGATGAACATAACTTTGGAGTTGAACAATATCATCATTTCTATACTTGAGAACTCCGGTAATTTATGATGCAGATGTCGCATTTTTGTTAACTCTTGTTTATTACAAAAATATGCAATGTTTAAGCACAAAAAATAAAATAAAATACAATGTGTGTATTTAAAATATGACCTCTAGTCCGCTACCATTTTCAGATGTTCCAATTCACTGGGGCAAGAGAGACTATTTATGGATGAGCTCGGGGCAAGATTTTTGTGTTGCAAATTCGGACGCGAAAGAACAAATCACCTTGGAAGATCATATAACTACCACTCTCTCCACTGGTCGTGTGAAGATGATTATCCGGTATGAAGGGGATGACTCTCAAATACCAGCGACCTACAACAGAGTCAATCACAACATATTCATAGTTTGCTTTGATCTCACCGTAGCAGCCCTGGCATATAAAATTGTACCTTGGGATAACAAAGGCAGATTGATAACTTAAAAAGACGTCACATAGAAGTGTAACCAGCATTACTTTATATCAACAAACAAACAAACAAAAAGTTAAGATTTGTCTTAGTCCGACTTTATTAACCAGGTCTGAAATAAGTTATTGGACCAGAGCATTTTAATCTCAAAACATATTTCATAGTTGTGAAAATTAAGATTCGAGACCTTTTAGTTTGGGTACTTTACAATAATCGAAGAGCAATTTGGGTACTTTACACTAAAAAATTTCTAGATTTTGTTTCGTGATGAGGCTTAGACTTCTCCTAAATTTTATCCTTACTTATAATTATAGTCAACTAACTAATTTATTACATAAATAAATTTAGCATTGATGGTCTTTCCATTTACCGCGTTCGTCAGTTACAAGTTTATGAATTTTTTTAATTTCAACAATTAACCTTTGTGGTATTTTCACTCGGTAATTATTCCCGCCAGTTTAACAAGAAAAATAACAAAATCACTCCCGCCATATTTCTACTCGTTTATAAAACCAATAGTGTCAGTTTTATACTTCTATTGTTGGAAAGAGACCAATCTCAGCTCGAAATTTACAAACTTCTTACAACCATCAACTCTTTGCGTCCTTTAGTTAGGCCTTTGATTGTTTAAAATACAACTGTCTGTATTTGTTCATGACAAAACATATAATCTCTAAAACAAACTGTAAACATTTATTCAATCAAACATTGTTCTGTAATACAATGATTTTTTTTAACTCGGAAGATATTGTTATCTAAATAATATTGGTAATATAATAGGAAACCAAATAAAAATTTGATGCCAATATTGACTTGATCCACATGGTGATATTTTCCCAAATCAGATATCACTAAAAAGTCAGCATAATAGTAATTATTTGTTTTGTGTTTCTTTTACTTCTAAGATATACATAAAATTAACATGGTTTAGTAGTTTGATATTTCTACAAACTACTAAAAAATATCAATGACTAGAAGAAATTATTTTCTACTAAAAAAACGAGTTATATTTTTTACTATATAGTCAATAGAATTAATGGAATTTAATTTGGTAATTAGTGTGAACTTATTTAGCTTTTCATTAAATTCTCTGAATTCCTTATTACCAGCTCAATTCTCACCCTCCTTTGTGTTCTCAGCTCTTTTCTTCATTCTAATCTTTTCTTCTTCTTCCATGGATAACCGGAAAATCCAAGAGAAGAGCCTCGTCCATGGAGCTGCACCGCCGTTAACAGCCGTCGAGAGATTCTTGTACGGCCAAAAGTATGATACCTTGTGTCCCAAGAAACAAGAGTCTTTCACTGATCGACAGATCTTCAAGACAACAAGGGCGATTGATCAGATTACCAATTACAACAAAGAGAACACCCTTTTTGGTCCGAGGAAGGTTATTGGAGATTATGAAAAGAGTACTACTTGCAAGGATATAACAAAGAAGAAGCCAAACAAGTATCTCATCAAAGGGCAATGGACAGCTGAAGAAGACATGTACATCTATATCATCGGTTCATGTTTTTATGTGTAAAGCATACATATATATATATATATATATATATA
>OVAP01003911.1:0-15616 GCA_900406295.1 Aurinia saxatilis
TTTTTAATAAACATTATACATTTAAAATTTAGTTGAGAATTTATAATAAAAAATTTTGAAACATAGAAGACCTTTTTATAAATAAAAAAGTTTAGCATGTTTAGTACAAAAAAAAAACCCATCAAGTCAAAAAAGTTTACATTATACATTTAAAATTTACTTTTGAATTTATAATAAGAGATTTTGAAACATGGAGGACCTTTTATAAATAAAAAAAGTTTTTATTTATAAATAGTGCAACACTAAAATTTTGCACTAGATGTAGTGCTAAAAAGTGGTTTGCACTATTTTAGTGTCCAATATAGTATTGGCTAGTGCAAAATTTTAGTATTGCACTAGTGTCTAATATAACATTAAATTGTAGAAAATTTTGCGNTTTATTTATAAATAGTGCAACACTAAAATTTTGCACTAGATGTAGTGCTAAAAAGTGGTTTGCACTATTTTAGTGTCCAATATAGTATTGGCTAGTGCAAAATTTTAGTATTGCACTAGTGTCTAATATAACATTAAATTGTAGAAAATTTTGCACTAAAATAAGATTGGGTGTAGGATTTAGTATTGTATTGGAGATGCCCTATCAAAATCACTATTAAACGGTTCTGACTTAAATGTCATTGGTAGTCTCTTTGCTTCCTCATGTTCTTGCTATATGTTACTCACCTATTGGTCCAATCGTGCCACGCGCTACATTAATATTCGCTGAAACAAATATTGTATGAGAGAGAATACGGGATCATGGACCACATGTATCCCATCACCAATGACCCTCTCCATGTATTTACAATAATCTCTATACACATAACACTATTGTTTATTTTCTCTTATAATGTCCAGATACGTTTTCGACAATTCTTTGTGGTGGATTAGAAAACTAACCCATCAAAAAGTATAACCATTTCATATAGACACAGAAAAGTGAAAACTAACTCATCTCGTAAACCATCTATATGAGTTACAAAAAGAATTCATGAATAATAATGTTGAACCAACAAAAACATATATATATATATATATATATATCCATAAATAATATGGCAATATCAGGAGAAATTCTTTTACAAAAAATATCAGGAGAAATTTTAGTTAAAATATATATATATATATATATATGAGAAATTTAAAACTCATAAAAAATGGACATGATCAAATGACACTTGTGACAAAAATCATATAATATAATTAGATCCAGAACCACTAAACATAAAAAACAATCTAGAAAATCCTAATTCTAAATCATCTGATATACATCTAGACCCAAAAAAATCTATTAGCCCTAAGATTTAAAGAGATCCAGGAGACAAAGAATTTATTCATGACAAATATATAGAATTTTTAGAACAACAATTATAATATATTAATGTAGTAGTTGAAAAAATTCTGTAATAGAATAAAGGCAACAATTCAATTTGTGATTTTGATTTAGTTATTATACAATTTTGGGTGGGCACTGATGAAACCATATTCATCTATTATACTTCTCGGTTTTATCAACTTATCGAAATGTATAGCATACAAAAATCTGGTATATGTCCCACCTATTCTGGATGCAACGATCATTTCTTCCTTTTTTTTCTTGGGTGTGGAAGGAAANGATCATTTCTTCCTTTTTGTTTCTTGGGTGTGGAAGGAAAAATTAGTCATTAATAATGCTAGATAAATTTTTTTTTGTTGAAAAAATCGCTACTCTACCGATTTTCATATAACTTTAAAACTATAGTTGGAGCAAACCAAATAGTATATGTGACTTTGGGAGTTGACGAGGCCTTAAAGACAAAATCATCTTAAACAAAGACTTGTTAAGATATGTTTGTTAGCTAAACAAAGACTTGAATAAATTTTTTGTGACACATGTAGATGGTTTACGGGATGTTTGGAGATTCCTAAAAGGGTACCCAATGTTTGGTTTGATTAAGGCGTTTACCATGTTTGTCCTTTGTCGTTTCTTCTTGAAAACTTTAGTTCACATTATTTGGAGTCCTCGTTGGAAGATCAAATNTCTTTTTTCTCTAACTTTTTTTTTTGTTAAGATATGTTTGTTAGCTAAACAAAGACTTGAATAAAATTTTTGTGACACATATAGATGGTTTACGGGATGTTTGGAGATTCCTAAAAGGGTACCCAATGTTTGGTTTGATTAAGGCGTTTACCGTGTTTGTCCTTTGTCGTTTTTTCTTGAAAACTTTAGTTCACATTATTTGGAGTCCTCGTTGGAAGATCAAATCGAGCTTCACTTGCAGAGGTAGACCATTCACATTCGGGGTTTGTGTGACTAATGTTTGGTTTTCATTAGTTCTTTAGAGATTTCTTGTTGTAAGTTCGGGCAGGATAATTTTGTTAGTCTAAGGGTCTTGTAATTGGGTGCTTTTGATTGGAGTGAAGCCGAGTTGGGTTGTTCTTTTGGCTCCGACAATTTTTGTTGGATGGTTTGGACTCCGGATTGTTTTCGGCTTGGACTCCGGGGATTTTCCGGTTTTGTTTGTGGTTTTTGTGTGTAATCTCAGTTTCATATCTAATAAAATCTTTAATAAAAAAAAAAAGGTACCCAATGTTTAGTTTCCATTTCTAAGGAATATTCTATTACATTTATTTCATTATACAGTCACACACAACGATTAAGGTTTTAAAAAACTATAATCTATCATCAACAAACTTGCAATAAGGATCTAAGACCACTAGATCTGATGTCTTCGATAGGTTTTATTATTTTATTTTATTTTATTTTTTCTTGTAACCATGTTTTATTATTCTTTTGGGCATCAAAATTGCAATTAATAGCTCAAGAGCTAGGCATATTATGAGAATATGAATTTTGTAATGGTTCCTGCCGATTTTACATATAAATCATAGAGCTAATAGATTTTTTTGGGTTTAGATGTATATCGGATGATTAAATATTAGGATGTTCTAGATTTTTTTATCGTCATAAATGTCATTTGATCATGTCATTTTTTATGAGTTTTGAATTTCTCCTGATATATATATATTTAACTAAAATTTATCCTGATATTCTTTGTAAAAGAATTTCTCCTGATATTGCCATATTATTTATGGATATATATGTTTTTGTTGGTCCAACATTATTATTCATGGATTAGAAAACAAAATCATCTCGTAAACCATCTATATGTGTCACAAAAAAAATTCAAGTCTTTGTTTAGCTAACAAACATATCTTAACAAAAAAAANTCAACATTATTATTCATGGATTAGAAAACAAAATCATCTCGTAAACCATCTATATGTGTCACAAAAAAAAATTCAAGTCTTTGTTTAGCTAACAAACATATCTTAACAAAAAAAAAAATTAGAGAAAAAAGAAATTGAGATGATTTTGTCTTTGAGGCCTCGTCAACTCCCAAAGTCACATATACTATTTGGTTTGTTCCAACTATAGTTTTAAAGTTATATGGAAGTCGGTAGAGTAGCAATTTTTTCAACAAAAATTTTTTATCTAGCATTATTAATGACTAATTTTTCCTTCCACACCCAAGAAAAAAAAAGAAAAGGAAATATTGTTGCATCCAGAATAGGTGGGACATATACCAGATTTTTGTATGCTATACATTTCGATAAGTTGATAAAACCGAGAAGCATAATAGATGAATACAGTTTCATCAGTGCCCACCCAAAATTGTATAATACCTAAATCAAAATCACAAATTGAATTGTTGCCCTTATTCTATTACAGAATTGTTTCAACTACTACATTAATATATTATAATTGTTGTTCTAAAAATTCTATATATTTGTCATGTATAAACTCTTTGTCTCCTGGATTTCTTTATGGCCGAGCCTGAGTTTCACATATTATATTGATGCAAGATTACCGATATAAGTATAAAACGATTACATACAAAATTATGTTACTTATTGCATGAAAACTCAAAAATATTATGGACACAAAATACATAGAAACGCGAAGTTTCCAATTTTTCTTGTATTTTTACATGAGCAAGTATCACAACTCTAACATATAAGCCACAAGAGTTTAATTCCGAATCAGAAGTATCAAATAAACCAAGCTTTATGTTGTAATGATTGGTCATCTTTTCCAAGTTTCGTATATGTAAGCAGAAATTGTGACTTTGGAAGTTATATGCACTCGTGTCGGAAAAAAGTATGATATAAACCCAAACTAAATAAATATATATTGTGTTTGGATTCAGTCTCTTTAGTCTTATATTCAGTTTTGTTTTGTTATGGTACTGTAACTGTAAACTTTTGTTACATAGTTTGTGGTTTGATGCGTTAGTGTTCGATGTAAGGTTTTTTCGTTGTAGCTATTTAATAACCAAAAATGATTGTTAAGTATAATGTGTATCGTATAATAAATTAACTATTTCTATGTAAGATTCTTTTTTCTCCTTTTGAGTTTGTGGATTCCGCTTGAAATAATTGAACGCTCCTTAGCTGATAAAAGTTAAACCAAAAACTTAATGTGGATTTGGCCAAAGATGTTTGTGACTATTTCTTTTTATTTTTAACATCAATATTCATTTTCATTTATACCGATTTAGAAAATCAAATCAGATTTATATTGAAATATTTGTGATTTAAAAATATCGGTTTACGTTGAAAATCCTACACAATTATTAAATTTTTTAATTCACATCTAAAAATAGCATAAAGACACCAGTCCTAGATACTATCTCTTAAACTCGAATAGAGAGATAACAGAAAACGCTAGTCAAAAAATAAAATAAAAATCACCAAAGCAACTTTATGTATCCCAACTTAACACTACTACATAAATCTTAAATCAAACCTAAAGTGAAAAGCCACTACTACGCTGCTTGTCTTAAAACAATTCTACATTTCTACTGCCCAAACGACATCAAGTCCACCACTGCGTGGCCACCACCACAGCCGCAACCACACCCACCATTGCTACGCTTACCTTCCCTCCTTAAATTACATAATCATAATTCAAAAGAGAAGCACAAAAGTCTTTCAGAGGGCAACACACACTCATCGCTTCCTCTTCTTACCAGATTTGCTCTGACTTCCCTGCGCCTTGCCTGAACTGACTGATTTACCTTTTGTTGCTGTTTCAGCTGCCTTTGGTGTCTCTTCAGATTCTGACTCGGCATCGCTCTCCTTGCCCTTGGAGGAAGGTGTAGAACCCTTCCCTGCGCCTGCTTTTCCCTTTCCCGCTCCTGCTTTGCCCTTGGTCGATGGAGTCTTGGCAGGTCCTGACTTGGATTTTGAAGCAGTCGTAGTCTTGGTCGGCTCTTCCTTTTTCTTGGTTGAAGCTTTGGATGTGCCAGAGTCACCTTGGTCCTTTGATTTTCCGGATTTTGATATCTCTTTCTTAGACTTGCTGGTTCCAGATTTTGTACCGGCTGATTTACCAACGGTTTTGGGGTTTTCCTCTTCCTCGCTCGACTCTTTAGAGCTATCCTCTTCTTCTCTGTTTGCATCCTTTGAATCCTGAGACTTCTTGCCCGACTTGGAAGCAGGAGCAGCTTTAGACTTGCTTGATCCAGCTCCACCACCCCTGAAGAAATCAGAAGTCACATTGCTAATCAGTACAGAGTTCTTAAGAAACATCTACACCTTTGAACTCATTGCTTTCAGTTTCATATACTTTTTTCCTGATGTGTCCGACTTTGATTGCTTGCCAGTCTTAGATCTCTTCTTCTGAGGCCTGCATGAAGAATAATTACTATGCTTGGTCATCGCAAGAATGGTAAATCATCTTATACAGATCATCACATCTAGCTATTCCACAAACACCGGAACTTAGAAGTAACACTTACTCAGTAGAGGCTTCTTCATCGTGACCAGTCTGATCAGCAGCTTCTTCGTCCTGCTGACATAAAAATGTAAGGTGCAGTAAAAGAATAATAATTATATAAAAAAGAAGAAGACAAAACAGGTAGGACGAACGAAATATAACGCCCCACCTCTGATCCTTCTTCATCCAGAAAATACCACTTCTGTTTCTTAAGATTTAAGTTTTCTTCGTCTCCATCATCATAGCAAACCTTACAACAATAGAACATACAATATAAATTATACTGACCTGAATCAACACTCAATAGGCTAATGGTTCACGACAAACAAATGCGACACCCAAATGGTTATTCAAGATACTGATAAATTTGGACTTACCAGATGTCTCTTCTTAGAAGAATCATATGAACGGACCACACCATTATAATACCTGCGGCAAAAATTCAATATTAATTGACAAAACCTGAAAAACAAAGATGCAACTATGTACTGTGGTTATTGCAGATCAGCTGCGTTCGAGTATGTTAAATATAATTCTTACGAAGAAAATATAAAATGCTTACGCTTTGTCCAAAGGCCACCAGACTCTGACCCTAGACCCAACTAAATTGTCATCATGGTTCTGGAGCTCAGATGCCTGCCATAGACATGATTCAATGTGAAGTAGGCCACAAAAATAAATCATAGGGAGCACATGAACCAGTACGGTTAAAGGATATAACAAAAGATGCATAAGCTCCACAGAAGGGAATGGATAGATGTTTAAGAGATATATCCAACATGCATAGACAGGCAATTGGTAAATCATGATTCTTTTCACCACATTCCTTTATATGAGCAACAATCGCTATAGGCGATAACACTGAAAAGCATACCTTTTGGTTGACTAGACTTCGTTTTCTCTTAGTGTTTGTATTAGGACTTTCTTCTACCAGTTGCTTCCCTTCTTTCTTTGACTTCAATGCCGACTTTCCAGAGGAAACAGCTGGCTGAAAACAATTAAAGGATCAGTAACAGAACAAGAACAGGGGAAATCAGATAAGGAGCAAATCAATATAGGTCCGGAAACAACTTACTTTCTCATTATCACCTGAAGAAGTGTGTAATGACGACTCCTCATCCACAGCTTTCCCACGTCCTGGCTTTTTTTTTTCCTCTTTTGGCTTGGAGGATTCTTGTACATCATCACTCTCAACTGCCATCTTCTCCGTCTGCTTTGCTCCTTTTGTCTCAGAGGCACCTTTTTTTGAAGGAGGAACAGTAGACTTGGTTTTACTTGAAGAAGAGACCTTCTTTCCAGACTTTTTTGTCACTTTAGCTTCAGAAGTATTTGGTTCTTCCGAAGTTTCTTCAGTAGCACTAGCAGCAGATGGTTTGCCCTCCTTGGTCGAGCTCTCCTTTTTCTTCTGGTTTGCAGTCTTCTTAGGACTGCTTTCCTCAAGAACATCCTCAGCCTTAGATGGAGAACTGACATTGGCAGTTTCATCTGCTGATGTCTTCGATGGCAAAGCCTGCACACTTGTTTCCTTCTCACTTTCAGACTCAATGGTTGCTTTAACAGATGAATCAGCAGGAGGAGAACTCAACATATCCTTGCTGTCCGGGAGCGCTCCAGGTTCAGTGTCCTCTTTGATATCTGAAGATTTTGATGAATCCGCCTGTTTGACAGAACTGGGTTGCTTTCCTTTTTCCTCAATTTGATGTTCAACATCAGGCTTCTTCTCTTCAGAAGTATTTTCCAAGTCCGTGTTGCTAGTATTATCAAGTTGTTGAGGCTCATCTTTCGCACTCTTATCGTCCTGCTTCTTTGTAGACTCAGTATCAACTGAAGAATCATTCTGTTGCGCAACGCCATTGCTGACTCCCGACTTACCAGATTCATCCTTGGGTGCATCAGTTTGCTCGGGAGTAGAAATTTCTACTGCTTTCTGTTTATCCTGCTGAATTTAAAACAAAAACCAATTAACAATCTACAAGCGAAAAGAAGAAAGACATCTATCATTTTTTAACAAAATCACTAGTTTTTACTACATCAAGACAGATTTAAGGCAGAAAGAAACATGCCTCTACCTCTGCTTCCTTTGTAAAATGACCTTGACTATCCTGCAGGGGTGGAAAACGGTACATGAGCAAACATAATCACGAAAGGTCGAGGCAGTGTAACAGAAAATCAGGTGAGAAATAAAAACCAGTTGAGAGAACAGGCTAAAAGGCTTACTTCTTTTTCATTTGAATTAAGTTGGTCCTGCTTCAAAGCACTGAATGTCCCTTGACATATCGAAGCCACTACATCACTGTACTTATCTAAAGAGACACCCGACGATTTCACTGCTTCAGTCATATATGTTTTGAGCTTGGTAGCACATTTACCGACAACTTGTTCTGCCAACCGCTGTGATACTTGGGGAACCTGAGGACAAGTTGAAAGAGTTAACAAAAGAGTTTTAGTTGCTGAAACAAAAATAGTACGACCATCAATGCATCACCTCATCATCCTTTTTAACATAATGTAGAATTGGTGAAAGCATCTCTGGAGGTACATCCTCGCTTTCTTCTAAAACAAGGGTCATAATGTTCTCCATAGATGAAAACACATTTTCTGGGTGATAATCCCTGAAGAAGAAAATAAATTCATTATTAAAAAAACAATAATATCGGAAAGAGGCTTGAAGAAGCTCAGGAAAAGTAAAACGAGACATTAATAGCCCCCAATAGTTTATCGGATTTGCTGAGTGGTAACAGCAGGATCCATGAATAACAAGTGGTAAGGAATAAAGGAACAACAATTCAGGATAATAAGCAAGAAAGACTATTCCGTGTATGCCACATATTTTCTGGACCTTAAATTCGAAGTTAAAAAACTTGCATCAAGAAAAATCTGTTGCTCTGTTGCTTATATTCACTTTTGATTCTATCAGAATAGATATATCAGCTTGTACCTTATAGCCTTGAGGAAATGCTGGAACATCTCAATAAGCAGTGCATCACACTCAAGATCCAACATCACAACGCATGATCTGACCTTAGCCACAGTTTCAAGAATCGAGGTCCTCTTGCCATAGGAGCAACTAGATTTGTCAGCTAGATTTTCAAATGATGATACAATTAGCTTGAATATTTCCTGCACATGAATTAAAGGACATAGTCAGCAAACAACCAGGCAATATGCTTATTTCCTCACAAAAATCTAACAAACAACAACATACCCTCATCTGATCATCGTCATAAGGAGCATCTGGAGCAGTTATTCTTGTAATCTCACTGATGCAGGCAGCGACTGCAACTTTCACATCGGCGTCTGAATGCTTAAAGAGCTTTTCACCGACTAATGCTTTCATCAATGGAGACATGGCATTCTGCATTGAATCGGGAGGTGACTGTTCGACATCTGACAGGCAGAGGAAAAGTTTCTACAGGAAAAAATACAAAAGGAATATCAACCTCAAGAACTCCAAAAATCACAGCATTCTTACAACAGTTGAACCCGAATGTAACATATACATCCCCATTAAAGAAACCCATCTCAGATAACCTTGCTAGAAAATGAAAAAACTAAAGATAAAGTTTTCCTCCACCATACTTATAATACAGATTGGTTAACAGTTTCTTTTAAACAGTTATGACGCCAAAGGTGTCCCCTTTCGATGTTGAAAACGCAAATCATATATGCACATATGCTATAAACTGTCGAACTTGATAACCCTCTAAGTGATAAACTGTTAAATGTCAACTATCAAAGACAAATAGGCTCAAATTCGTGCAAGAAGATGAATCGAATTCAATTAACAGTCTCTACAAATACCCTAAGAAAGATCTCAACTTTCAAATCCAAATCCAGAAACCAACACTAAACACATGCACAAACTCAACATTGCACAAACCCCAAAACAAGAACAGATAAAAAAACGAGAATGGTGAAAAAGAGAGAGCTCACATCAAGGAGAGAAAGAAGCTCATCGACTGAAGAAGGTGGGTCAATAAGCTTCCCTCCAGCTTCAAGAATCTGACTCTCAACCTCTTTATCAGAATCTGACATCCTTCTCTCTTCTTCTTCTTCGTGCGTATCTACAATTAGATCTCTTCTTCAAAACCCTAGATTTGGAAACACACAAACTTCACCGCATCCAAAAACCCTATATCGATTCCGGAAACAGAGAAAGATTGAGATTTAGCGAAGAACAGGGTAAGGTCACTGAAGAAGAACACGCTAGGGTTTTCTCGTCTCTTCTCTCTCTCTCTCAATCTTACAGTTTACAGAAAAACGCAAAACCAAACAGAAAAAAAAAAAAGTAAAGACGTTTTTTTTTTGGTCTGACGAGAGAACCCTTAAGCGCCGTTAAAAAAAGATATATTAAATAAGACGTATTTAATAATTTTTTGGTGTACGGCGATTTTAATAAGCCTGGTCGTTTTTTTAATTTTTAATTTTTTTGTTTCACTTTTTTGGGTTTTTAAAAAAAAAATGGAATCCAAAAATCAAGGGGAATCCAGTACTCGTATTGAGATTTTTTTTTCCCTTTACTTCGGATTTCACCTTAGATTTTTATTAACTGCAGGTGAGATCATAAATTGACTTTCAAGTCCGCTTTTTAAAAATATTTTTCGGGCATTTTATAAGATTTTTTTTCTTTTTTAGATACTCTTTTTTTTTTAAGATTTGGAATAATGTTTTTGAATAAAAGATGATGATTAAAAAAGGGAAATTGCATGGTAAGTAATTAGTTTCTAAAAAAAAAAATTTGTTTTTATATTAAAATGAAAAAGTAAAATTATTAATATATCCTTATATAAAAGTATTATTGTACTTTTTATTATCCTTACATTTTTTTACTTTATAAAAAAAATAATTTGTTGATTATCTCTTTTTCTCACAAATTATAATTATGTAATTCTCTTTTTCTTTATTGTTCTCCACATATTTCTTTTATTTAAGTGATTCATCTATATAAATGATTTGTTGTTGAGATTATACTCTTCTAAATAAATTTCTTATAAGGTATTATAATTATAAAGTCACAAATGAGTTTTTATAAGGTTAAAATTGTAGTACTAATTACAGTGAAATCTATATTAAATTACACGGTGAAATATATATCGAAGTAATCATAATGAATTATACAATTATTCTATATTAAACTATATATTGAACTATAAAATGTACTATATATATTGTGAACTATATCATAGTTCAGTATATAGTTCACTTTATAGTTCATTATATAGTTCACCATATATATATAGTTGACTATATAGTTGATTATATATCACTATAATTGATTATATAGTGATATATATAGTTTATCCAGATCTGTTTTTCTGGTAAAAGTTGGAGAGAGAAATTTGAGTTTATCCAGATCTGCTTTTTCTCGTAAAAGTTGGATAGAGACATTTTGAGTTTATCCATATATGTTTTTTTTTTTTTGTAAAAGTTGGAGGGAGAAATTTGAATTTATTCTACAAAAAAATATGGAAGAGACAAAAAAGAGATGATGTGGCAAAGGTATAATTGTCTATTTTTTAAAATATCTTTATACGAGAACTAAATATTTTGTGTCACCTAATTTTGACACAAAAAATCATTATACACCTAATTTTCCCATTAAAAAATACTTCTACTCGAAAATAAAGACAAAAAACAGTCATGAGACACATGAAACATTATACATTAAAATTTATTGAAATAAATCTGGAGTTACTTAAATTTATCTTTGGTAACAGGTTATCAAGAAATGACGGATAAGATTGAGTTATAAAACAAATTATTTTCATTAAAAGAATTATATAAATTTATTAAGTGTTAATATTATTTTTATTACTATTATATATATATGCACGAACGGATTAGATTATTTTGAACCATATATATAAGTGGTGCTGGCCATAATATCCGAATGCGAAGATCGAACCGAACCGATCTAAAAAAATTGAAATCAAGTCCGAACAAAAATTGAAAAAATACCACCTGAATAACCAAATCCGAATGGTACCAAACTGAGAACCGAACGGATACCCGAAATACAATTATACACCTAAAGTATCAACTATACATAAAGTTAACATAATCTATTTATCTAAAGTTATAATTATAAATATAAAGATATTAATTATTTTTAAATAAAAATAATTGAAATATAAAAAATAACTAAAATATACAAAGTTTAGCTATTTTTAACAAAAAATTATTCAAATTAAACCATTTTTTAATTTTATTTTAATGAATTTTTAGGCATCAAAACCGGACCGTACCTACTTTTTGTTTTAAACTGTTGAAAGAACTTGGCTATTTTTGGACATGATGCCGACCCGAACCAGACTCGAATTGTTATTGGATAAACACCAGTTTTGTCTCTACGACCCGAACCAAGATAGACCCGAATAGAATTTGAACCGAAATTTAATATATATCCAAATGGATTTAAATTACCTAAAATCGAAAATCCGAAACCTGAATGGAATCAATATGAATCTGAACGGGTACCCGAATGCCCACACATATTATATAAGTACGATATTTGAAGTCATTTTAATTTAAGAATGAATCTACTTTTAACAAATATTGTATATTTACATTTTATGCTATTTAAAATTTTAGTAATTAAGATTAAATGTGTATTTTTGTAATTTCATTATAATTTATAACTAAGATGTCTGTTGAGAATTCAAAATTGCCGCGTATTCATAACCGTTTTTAGCTACTTACTGAATTAGTCAGAGAGATTTTTAATTTGACTAAATTTTGTAGTTATATAAAAAAACTAATTAAAATTTCTAAACAAAAAGTTGAGACACTTTGCCATCATTTATTATTTTTATAGTGTATATTTTGTTGGGAAATTTCCTAAAATACCATTTTTGGTGTCCTACTTTGTTAAAATAACATCTTTCATCTTTTAAAAATCGTTTTTTATAGAGTTGGTTAAAAGTTTTAGTGTTTAGAGTTAAAATCTTATAGGATTAGGGTTAAGAGATTATAAATTATTTGAGTTCAAAGATTAAGATTGTATGGTTTACATTTTAAAGATTTTAGGATCAAAACGTTTTCTTGAGTTTATGATTTTAGGGTTTAAATATATAAACCTTAAAACCCTATAAAACTTACGACAGAAAAACCCATAGAACATTATAAACATATTTTAAAATATTAAAAATGACCATCTACTTTAAAATTGTATATTTAAAAAAATAGATCATATATTTAAGAAAAATAGTAGCTACAAAGTGGTGTTTTTAACATTCTTTGTATTTTGTTTTTTCAAACTGTATCACAGTTTAAAATCAGCTCAACATAAAAAAGTATAACAACAAGACACTCAAAACTATAGAAAAAGAATGAAAAATGCAATTGTAGAAACAAATTTACTTTCCTTACAAAAATATTCAACGGTAGAAATTTGCCTTTTGTAACAAATTAGTCGCATAAAATAAGGNTAATAAATCAATTTGCCTTTTGTAACAAATTAGTCGCATAAAATAAGGACAACTACAAAAGACTCATGCTCCAAATGGTGACAACGGGATGAAGTGTATAATAAAGATGCGGTGCGATTTATATAGTGAAAGAATATAATGCAAAATAAGCGCGGTTAACACAAAACATTAGAAAACACACTGCGGAATGATAATGAGGAATGATGAACGACATTCAGATTTACAAGAAACTTGTTGCACTAATATTAACATAATGATAATAAAAAAGAGTTTAATGAAAAAAAACCCTTCAACTCGATTATTTTTGCAAGTTTACTCTAGACGTTGGAAAATGCAAAACAAACCTTCAACTCAACTAAAACAATGCAATATAACCCTTCAACTCGATTTTTTGCAAGTTTACCCTAAAAAAATGGTACGTAGGATAGAAAAATAGCACAAAAGTTAAAAAATAAAATAAAAAACCAAACCCTAATTTCAGTTTTGATTCATCATAGGCGCAAGAGATAATTTTTTATTTTTTGGGCACATGTGAGAATTTTTATTTCCTTAAGAATCAAACACCGTCTATAAAAGAAATCTAAGATAGTTTACTATTGAATGTTTTCTTAGTTTATTGGTTACAAGCCTATTAGAACACCAATATGTTGCGAAATTGAATCCAAAGAAAAATTGATTTTTTAATAATGTTGTGCCATTTTCGGACACTAAAAATATAGTTGGGGGGGGGGGGGGGGGGTTATGTTCGCGGCCTTGGTGGNGGGGGGGTGGGGTTATATTGCACGGCTTAGTTGAGTTGAAGGGTTACATTGCACGATTTAGTTGAGTTGAATGGTTGTTTTACATTTTTATAACGTTGAGGGTAAACTTGCAAAAAATATCGAGTTGAAGCGTTTTTTTGCATTAAACCTTAAAAAAATACAATCAGAAACAATAATCAACATTCACACTTGTCAGGTTTGTTCTTGTATAACAACTGCATCAAGCCAAAGTGGATGGCTACTTGCAACATAAGATTGTGACCTCCCTTCATAAGTGGTTCTTCAAATTCTATAGACCAGTACTATTTGTTTTTCAAAACTTAAATCAATTGATTAGACATGAACTCAGGTGCAAGCAAATCATATGTTTTTCTGAGAGCATTTACCACCTCAAAAGAATTTGATGCAAAGGTTACATCATTAAAGCGAAGATTAGCCATGCTCTCAAATGCCAAACTCCATGGCGATCCATGAGCATGTTTTACTTTTTGGCCAAATTACACATATGTTACGTTTAACAGTATTTCCTAATGGATATGATCATTTGATGACCCTTTGAGGCAACATTGATGCATGAGTAGTAATCCAATTTTATTAATTTCCAACCAATTTTGCACGTTACGGTTGTCTGCTTAAACCCCCCTACTATATCGACTAGATCCGTAAAGCCCTGTACTATTTTGCTCTTTGTCTTACGACATGAATTTTTCGATTCTGTCTAATTTCATATGTACTATATTTAGTCTCTCCAGATAGCCATTTAAAATTGAACCGGACCTTAACCGGATAATTATCGTTTTGAAATCACGTTTGCAGATTAATTTAATAAGATTAAAAATATTTAATAAGAAACCTCAGCAAAGCAAAGTAAAAAAAAAACGGAATGGGTGACCCCTTTGATACAACCACTCTACTAGAAGAGATGCGCAAGATCGCTGCAGATAATGCCAGACTACAACAGGAAGTGCAGCAGATGCGTGATGCTTAGAATAAACAGATCACGACTATTGGAGCATCTGGTACTCCACATTCCATCTACTCCAATCGTGCTGCAAACTGTCCTACTCGTGTACTTGGTCAAAACAATGAGATCAAGCCCCAGATGATTGCTTTGGTGAAGAAAAATCAGTTCCATGGACGAGATCATGAGAACCCTATGGATCACATTGTTGACTACGAGAGGATGTGCATGTTGTTCCCTTTCTCACTAACCGACAAAGCAGAGAAGTGGCTCAAGGCTCTACTCCCATCGACTCTTCACACTTGGACTGAGGTTCGAGCGGCCTTCTTAAATCACTTCTTCACCCAATCGAAGACGGCAACCTTAAGGAACAAGATCACTAGCTTCCAACAAGTCATCAGTGAATCATTTTGTGAACCTTGGGAAAGGTTCAAGGATTATCGTAGGGAGTGTCCTCATCATGGCTACACCGATGAGCAGCTACTTAGCCTCTTCTATGATGGAGTCAATTGGGACTACAAGAATGCTCTTAACTGGGCAGCAATGAAGACTTCATGACACAAAGCCAAGATGGTGCTTACAAGCTCAATGTGAACTTAGCCTCTAGTTCTCATAATCGTAGTTTGGAGTATGATAGATCAAGGAAGGTTGGTAGCATAGACGCTCAGAAGATTAATGACATCCACAACATTGATATATTGCGTTTTTGACATGTTTTAATCCTTAT
>OVAP01003912.1:0-15616 GCA_900406295.1 Aurinia saxatilis
AGCTTTTGTTTTATTGAACTAAGAAAACCCTTTAATCTGATTTTTTTTTTTTTATTATTCTGTTTTAAAATTATTATTTTTATTTAATCCTCTTATTTAAATTTTAATTCTTAAATCTATAAGTAGCAGATAGTCTCTGTGGATTCGATCCCTAAATACTATAGCTAGTCAACTGTATTCTTGCAGTTAGCTCTTAGGGTTAATTTGAGCATATCAATATCCAATTACGATGCCGGCTGCCATGGATTGCTCAATAGAGCTAGCTAATATCAAATTTTCATGGTGATACCAGTCTAATCAAATGGGTATGTTAATACCTCAAACACAAATCCAAATAACAAAATGAAATATTACTTATCTCAAACACATATCCAAATAACAATTCAACAAATAATTCACATATTCAAACTATTTAATGTCTCTAAAATCATATTAATTTAATCAAACTAACAACTCATTTAATCATCTAAAATATTCAAACAAATTTCCTAAAACATTATACACAAATTCTAATAATAATTTACCGTTCAACTTGAACGGTTCAAGTAACAGTTCAAATAACAGTTCAATAACCAGTTCAATAACCTAGACTTTGTAGTTCAGTTCAATTGACATCTAAAATACGAACAACACAACAACAAGCATATAAACAGTAGCCTATCAATGACTTGATTCACTAGAAACAAAGATATAAGGGTGGAGAAGACCGAAAAATGTCCTCAAATGAAAACTGGTTCGGACAGAAAGAAGAGGCTTGACATAAATGTCTATAACTCTGTGTACAGAACTCGGTTTGAAACGCTTTTTACGTTTGTGGCTAGATGACATATGTGCCTTCGATTTGATAGGCTATGGGTCTTCTAGTTCCTCCTGAATCTTGAGATATATGTCTTACAAGTTGGCGAACAGAGTAGGTCTCCTGCAGAAAAACGGTTACAACTTCTTCATGATCGCTAACCCTTTCAGGGTGATCTTAGACTTCATGGAAAGAGGAGATTCAGACCTTCGCAATGATGGGTGGCTTCTCACCCAATTCGTTCTGTGTCGCCGAGAAAACGCCTCAAAAGGTGTCTGTTTGGACTGAAGAATGTTGTTGCGGGTAGACTTAACCTCCTAGAGAAGAACGATCATAACTCTCTGGATATAAGTGCGATGGAAGTGATCTCAGGCTCTATGGAAAGCTGATACACAAAAAGAAGAGGCTTGACATAAACTTATGTAACTTTATGTACAGAACTCGGTTTAAAATGCTTCTTGTCTTTGTGGCTAGATGACATATGTGCCTTCGATTTGATAGGCTATGGGTCTTCTAGTTCCTACTGAATCTCGAGATACATGTCTTACAATTTGGCTGTGTGATTTGAATGATAATGATGCGAACAGAGTAGGTCTCCTGTATAAAAACGGCTATAATTGTTTCATCGCTAACCCTATCAGGGTGATCCACACTTCATGGAATGAGGAGATTCAGACCTTTGCAATGATGGGTGGCTTGTCACCCAATTCATTTGTGTCACCGGAAAAATGCCTCAAAAGGTGTCTGTTAGGACTGAAGAATGTTGTTGCGGGCAGACTTGACCTCCTGGAGAAGAACGATCATAACTATATGGCTATAAGTGCGATGGAAGTGATCTCAGGCTCTACAGAAAGCTGAGACACAGAACTTCACATCCATGAGTGGCTCGTCGCACAGTTTCATATGGATATTCAGAAACGGGCCCCGAAAGTTGGCTGTTACATTGGTTAGTGTGCAAAAGAGAAGACAAGGTGTTGATGGAGGAATGGTGTCTCTGAACTGGAGGTTTCTATGGCTGAGAACTCAAAAAGCACAAGCGGTGCAGATGATGCAGAGCCGAGGGACATTAGATGAGACTTACAAATGGAGACATGGGGAAGAGGTCTTGTGAAAAGGCCATGGAGGAAGGAGGAGCTTGGTTTCATCTTCTTGATAGTTAGAGAAGAGAAGAGAGGGAGATGAAGATTACGGCAATGTAGACAAAAAGAAACGGTTAGGGTTGTTTTATTTTTATTTTTCTATTTCACGTTCAAGAGAAAAAATAATATTTATTTGCAACATAAGAACAAGGTTTTTAGCTTTTTCCACATTAACCCCAAAAGAAGATGATTTTCACAAACACTCCCGGTTTAGGAAAAACCGGGATGTTACATAAGTCGTAGCTGTAGACATGATATAGCCGTTGGAGAGTTATGACCCCAAGTATGAACTTGTTTAATATGTTTGGGTCTAAATAAGGAAAGTCGGACCATGTGTATCTCCACTTGATTTTGTGTGTCTTGATAGAGCTAAGCACATTTTGTAGAGCCTCTAGTTGAGTTAGAATGTCTCCTGGTCGCCAAATATATGTTTGGAGTATCCCGCACTCGTAAAGTGCGAGATAAGGCAAGCCGAGAGTCTTCACGTTTAGAAAATCCATAACTTTCTCATATGAGCCATGTATTGATGTGAATCCAATTTTCTGAGTACCTCCTTTGAGTGAAGAATCTGTAACAATTCGGTTTGGTGCCTAATTCCTTCTGGTTTGATCGTGATCCTCTAAACAGTATGTGCATATCCAAATCGGATATGTGTAGAAACACCGGATTTGTAATATGAAAATCTCTTTCGTCAGATCTCCGATTGGGTTGATTCAAATTCTTGAAATTCTCTAGGTGAGATGAGAATTTTTTCCATGTATTTTCATGCTTTGAATCTCCTTGTTTGGTTTGGTATCCACCAAGAAAGGCACATGTGTCCTTGTCAAGGTCTATGCGTCTTGTGTGACACTTTTAATGGAGCTCTAGTTCAGCTACTAGTCTGATGACCACATCAAAAGGTCATAAAACGAGGGTTCAGGATCTAATTAAATTATTTAAATTAGTAATAGAACTAAAAAAATCTTTCTAGACAAAGAGTTTCCTATAAGATATTTCAAAATTTTGCCCGATTCAGTTGAAATGGCGATGCTTTTATCTTTTTCATCGAGATTCAGTTGAAATGGCAATGCTTTTATCTTTTTTATTATATATTTTTAGGTTTATGCGCTACCCCGAGTAAAAAGAAAAATTTACCCTATTTTTATTTGCACATATAGGACAAATGAACTAAATACCGCGTCTTTTTTTTTACTACTACTTTTAAATTAATTTATTTCACATATCAAATAGTCAAAAAAATATTAGATGGTTTATATTTTTAACGTCTCTAATTCAAATAAACATGAAACTTTGATTTCATTCGACTCCTTTATGATGGATGGATAAATTTCCAAATAAATAAAAAAAGGGACGAAAAATTCGACCCATATCATCTACGTTAGCTTTTTCCGTCTGGGTGCTTTCACCGGAAATGTTGCTTTCTAGATGATCCTTCTAGACGATAGAAAAGGAGAACTCAAACAATCATTCTAGTTACTTCGTACTTTATTTATATTTAACGGAATCCTTAGTAAAAGTATTTTGTTTCCTCCGAGCTAAAACAATATGTCGATGTCTTTAGTAAACCAAAGTTATCGATTAATAGCTATTTTGCTTCAAGTTTTTCTATACTAAATGAAGATTTAGTTACGATTAGAAAGAAACTTTTCTAGCTTTATCCATGGATCCTCTTGTTATACTTATTGAATTGTAAATAGTCATCCAGTAATTATGTTTCGGAATTGCATAATCCAAATTTACAATTGATTAGAGTCTTTGGATACAAATTACGAGAATCTATAATATTTCTTGAATCTTTCATTAAAAGGTAAAGGACTAAATCCTTTTAAGAAATAAATTTTTTATCGGAATATTAATTAAACCGAGAGACCTTTTAACTATTAAAGGGGTTAAAGGAACGAATCACACTTTTACCACTAAACTATACCCGCTACAATGCAATTATTGCATATAAATTGACCTTTTGTCGAACAAACTAATCGGGAGTNATTTTGTCGAACAAACTAATTGGGAGTGTAATAAGAAAATCTGAAAAAATTATAAAATTATAGCGTAAACTTAATAAAATTAGTTAAAGCGAATTCCACTTTTTAGGTCTTTTTCTATAAAAAAAAAAAAACGATGAGTCGTTTTAACTTAAAAAAAAAAGATCCACCTGAGAATTGACAAGGCCAGACTATTAAAATAAAATAAAAGGTTCTTTTACTTGTGTTTGGACTATACAAAATAAAAAATAATTCTTCATTTATATTATTGTTGTTTTATTTATTTATCTTTCAGAGCCTTTTCTTTATCTAATCTTTATTTTTTATGCAAAAAAAATTTACTAAGAAAGTTCTATAAAAAAGTTATATAATATAGTTATTTAATATAGTAGTAATATATATTAATTATATAAAAAATAGAATAAATAGATGAGAATATAAATTTATGAGAAATATATATAATAAAATATATTTAATTAAAAATACATATAATATGAAGAAAAGTCTATACAAAAAAATAAAGTGGAGAACGTTTTTTAAAGTTTTTTTTTTTTTGTCTAATGGAACCTAATAGGTATCCTTTTTATTAGGAGAGATGTGGGTGTGGACTAAAGTGTTGGATTGCTAATCCATTGTAATAGTTAATCGTACCGAGGGTTCGAATCCCTCTCTTTGCCTTTCTACTTCCAATGATGTTTAATAGATAAAATAGTAATAAAATTTGAGCATTTACACTAATTACATTAAAAAAAAGGACTCTTTTTTTTTTATTCTTCACGTCCCTGATTACGTCCAGAATCATTAGATAGGAATCTAAATATGAATAGAGAAACAAATAATATAAATACAGTGTATACAAAAAATTTAAGAGTAAGCATTAAACAATATCCAAGATCTTACTTTTTTGCACAAAAAAGAAGAGAAAACTCTATTTTTATACCAAATATCTAATTTTCATACTAATATAAAAAAAGATTTCATGTAGTCATTTGTAATAAGATAATAGGCGAGTCTTTGAATATAGTGAAGAACTATTTAAAAAAAAAATCAGTTCTTTCATCTTGCTCCCTAAATCACAACACAGACCAACAAAATCCAGAACCCAACCAGATCAAAAGTTTTATTTTTGTGCTCTGAACCAAATTGAAATCGAACCTGAGATCAAAGAGAGATCTTCGAAGCATTAAAGGGGCATCAAACCAAATCAAGAGGAGGGTGAATCAAGTAGGGAGAAGACGACAGACGAGATTTTCATCGACGACGAGAGAACAAGCAGGGATGAAATTATAAGCTATGGTGGTGGAGATTCTCAACGGTGACGAGAGAGCAAGCAGAGAATGAAATAAAAAAAATTTGGTGGGTGGATATTCTCAACGGTGACGAGAGAGCAAGCAGAGAATGAAATAAAAAAATTTGGTGGATGGAGATTCTCAACGACGACGAGATTCGTTGGTGAAAAGACAAAAAAAGAAATTATTACTATGCGTTTCCGAAATAGTGAAATGTGTCTTATCTTTTGTCTAAGTGTGTTGAACGGTACAAAGATATTTAGTTTCCCACTTTGTTATTTTGACTAAATATTGGCTAAGTGTTGGCGACCCAAAATGATTTAGCTTCCCGTTTTGCTATTAATAGATTTAGCGTTTCTAAAATACTATGATATATAGTCCATTTCCCAAATACCATCATCGATAGTAGTTGTAAAATTCGTGCTATCATAATATGTATCAATGTATGTTTTTCTTCTTGTAGTGTGATTTTCGTTTAGAAATCAGAAACTAGGCTCATAATTTTCGTAGATATTACAAAATCAGGACAAGTAATATACCGTTAGCATGATTAAATTTGTAATATATCAAACGAAATTAAAACACCTCTACAGAATTATCGTTATTATTCCGTGTTTCACACTAAACTTTTAAATCAAGTCAGATCTACTTTTTTCAAGCACCAGAGGAATCGGAGTTAATTACTTCACCAAACATCAAAATTATATAATAAAACAAAAAGGTATGTCAGATGGATTTACCAGTGGATTCTTTAAGCATCATTGGGGCATCATAGGCAAAGAGGTATGTCAGCATATAAAGGAATTCTTTGACCATGGTAAATTAGATCCTGAGATCAATCACACACACATATGCCTCGTCCCCAAAAAGGAAAACCCGTTAGAGGTTAAGGATTTCAGGCCCATAAGTCTATGTAACATAGCTTATAAAATAATTTCAAAGATACTAGCAAATAGACTTAAACCATGGATTCATGCACTAATATCGGATAACCAATCAGCTTTTATTCCGGGAAGATTTATCACAGACAATGTCATCATCACGCATGAGCTTATGCATTCGCTACATACCAAAAGGCAGAAGAAACAATATATAGCACTTAAACTGGATATTGCAAAAGCGTTTGATAAAGTAGATTGGAATTATCTGATATACATGATGGAGAAGCTGGGATTTCATCCAAAATGGTGTGACTGGATAAAAACCTGTATATCAACGGTAACATACTCGGTGCTTGTAAACGGACAGCCAACAAGGAAATTGCGACCCAAACGAGGCATTAGACAAGGAGATCCGCTTTCACCCTATTTATATCTAATATGTGCCGAAGGATTGTCGGTGTTGATTAAAAACCAAATCGCCCAAAAGAACTTACATGGGTTCAAAGCAAGCAACAATGGCCCCTCAATATCTCATATGCTTTTCGCGGATGATTCAATCCTATTTTGCCAAGCAAATGAAGATGAAGCAAAAACGGTTTTACAAATTCTCAAGGACTATGGAGCAATATCTGGACAGGAAGTAAACTTTCAAAAATCGGCAATCTGCTTTGGGAAAGGTATATCACACGAGCTAAAAGTATCTATCAAGAACATATTTGGAATAAAGGAAACCGGAAATTTTGGAAGATACTTAGGCTTGCCAGATATGGTAGCACGAAATAAGAATAATACCTTTGCTTTTATAAAGGAAAGAATTATGACACAAGTACATAGTTGGTACTCAAAATTGCTAAGTACAGCGGGTAAGAAAATTATGATCAAAGCAGTTGCAATGGCTATACCTACTTACTGCATGAGTTGTTTCTTACTACCAAAAAGCTTAATTGCAAAAATCACTTCAGCAATTAGGAAGTTTTGGTGGAGCTCCACAGAAACCAAATCAGGAATTCCTTGGGTATCATGGGCTAAACTAACGAATTCTAAAAAACAAGGAGGTATTGGGTTCAGGGATCTAAGAGATTTCAACATCGCATTACTGGCCAAACAAAGCTGGAGAATACTACAGAACCCAAATTCGCTACTTGCCAGGGTACTAAAAGCAAAATACTTCAGTAAAACCTCCTTAGTAGAGGCTAAACTCAAAAATGCATCGAGCTATGGATGGAGAAGTATATTCCAAGGAATCTCGCTAGTAAAAAAAGGAGCGAAATGGATTGTGGGAGATGGGAAGCTAATACATTCATGGAAGGACAATTGGATAAATCCAGAGAACCCAAGACCGGTTAGAAGCACAAGTGAAGCCCCAGCAGGTGATATGAGAGTCGACAAATTATTCATTAAAGGAACAACACAATGGGACGAGAACAAGTTAAACTCATGGGTTCATCAACAAGACATCCAGCACATAAAGAAGATACACCCGAGTAAGACAAGCAAAATGGATCGGCTGAGCTGGGAATACTCGGAAAATGGAGAATACACAGTCAAATCAGGATACAAGCTACTGAGGGAAGGAAAAAATACACAAGAAGAAAATTTGAATCATCAGGACCTCCAAACCAGCTGCAAAATTTGGAGCCTGTCAATCCCAACAAAATTAAAGCACTTTCTATGGAAAGTGATCAACAAAGCGTTACCAGTAGCCACGACACTAAAAAAGAGAAATGTGCTCAAAGTAGATAATTGCCCCATATGCCATGATGACAAGGAAACAATAAACCACGCTTTGTTCAAATGTAGGGTAGCTAAGGAGATTTGGGAATTAGCTCCAATAAATCAAATCCCAAGTGAAGCTATTGAAACGAATTCTCCAGCACAAAATATACAAACCCTGATTGAAATAAACGAAGTGGAATCAAAGAAGGTGCCATTATATCCATTCATAGCTTGGTCCATCTGGAAATCGCGCAACGAGAAGGCATTCAATTCAAGGCAAAATGGAATACCAAATGTCATAAACAGGGCGCTTTGTGAACATATGCAATGGGAAGAAGCTAATGCACAACAGAAGATTCAGCAAGATGTTCTGGATCAAAATAGTAGCAACCACAACAACAAAGTGGAAAGTCTTCCCAGAAGTTCGAAAGAAATACTAAGGCTAGCTAATAAGGATTGTTGTTTTGTAGATGCATCATGGGCAACAAAAGCAGACGTTGCAGGAGCAGGCTGGGTCTTAAAAAACAGGAAAGGTGAGAACATATTGGAAGGTTCCATAACAATACCCCTGTTAACACACCCACAGAAGCAGAAGCATACGCCCTAAGAGAAGCAACCATGCACCTATGGAGATTAGGATACACAGAAGCTGCTTTCTGCGGTGACTCTAAAGCGATCTATAACAAGTTATCAGAAAAAGCCTATAACAACCCACTTGAAGGTATTAGATCGCTCTCTATCTATTTCGAAGACATTTTGCACTACAAGAACAAACATGTCAAATTTAGCTTCATTTGGATACCAAGAGATATGAATATGGAAGCTGATAGGCTAGCCAAACATGCCAGAATCTGTAATCCATGTAACATTATAAAGTGGATGTAACATGATGTACGAAACAGATTTTGGCATGTAATGAAACAAATGTTGACAAAAAAAAAAAAAAAAAACCTTTTCNAAAAAAAACCTTTTCCAACACAACACAACCTCGCTCACATCAAACTCTCACTTGTCACTTCAATGTCCTAATAAAACAAAAATTATAAATTAAGCAATATCGATGATATACCTTGTCTGAGCGGAGGATTCTTGGCTTGTACCGAGTGGATTCTCTGCCTTATTTTCAGACCAGCTGGTAAAAAAGGCTTTTTGTTCTTTCATTCTTTCATTCTTTATACTCCAAGTGTCTTACGTATCCAGATTTATATTCATAGATATTCTACAGTTCAAAATGTTTTTAAATAATTGAATTTAGATACGATCAACAGTTATGCTCTTCTCTCCTTTAATATCTCCATATATTTATGTAACAAACCGTTTCATGGGTCTCTCCTTTATTTTCTTCATTTTCTCGTGGAATTTCTACTCATTCAGCTAAATCTTTAGGTAGATCGGACTGGAAATTTTATAAATGTTCATCAGATTTTAGAGCTGGGTTTTTCCATTTGGGTTGATGTGTTGTATTGAATTATTGTAATTTTTTTTAATTATTGTATCTCTTCTCTATGGCAGGAAAAGAGAAAATGGACCATTGATGATATAGGTCTGATCTTAGAAAAGTTAGAGAAGTATCATGTGATTTTTGGTTGATGGTTGGGTAGTGTTTCTATAAAAGAAAAGTAGTTTCCGGAGAAAATATTTTGTTTTGTCTAGAAGAGTTTCAGTTACAAAAGAGAAGTAAAAGACAAAAAAAAGAAAGAAGAAGAAGTGGGTTTGGTTCTTAATTAGTGATGGAAGCAAAGGGTAGCATGAGCATGAAGTCCTTCGAGAGAGTGGTTTCAGAGAAGGCATTAAAGCTGGGAAACTCATTTCCATGTCAAATCTGTGTGGTTGGGTTTCTATGTGGAATCTGTCTAACTTCACTCTTCCTAGCTGCACTCACTTCCCTTGGAACCTTTGAGCTTGCCGCCTTTTCCTTCTCCTCTTCTGCTTTTCCTCCTTGCAATTCCACCTCTCAAATCATCAGTAAGTTTGCTCAGCTAAACTTGTTTTCAGTTCATGGTGTGGTGATCAGTTGTGTTATATGTGTAGATATTGTTGCAAGCATAGACCGGAAACTGAACTGGAAGAACAAAGCTGAGACAGAAGATGAGGTGAAACTTGTGGTCTCTGCTTGGGACAACTTATTACTAAACAATCAAGAATTCTTCAAGAAAATTGGGATGAACATATCTGATGTCCCAAACGCTCCACATTTGGAGAAGTGTGCGGAAAGGGCACGAGTTAGGGAGCGTTTGGATAGACGAGTAGCTAATCAGACATTACCTCCTTGGGCTAGGACACATCATCCTCCCTGGGTATATGCTTCTTCTTTTTTCATCAAGTGATTATTATATATCATGCATGAATGATCAAAAGATTGTTTCAGATCACGGGAGGAGATGAAGAGAACTACCCATTTACGAGGAGGGTACAGAGCGAGATATGGATTCATCAGCATCCTTTAGACTGCAAAAACACGAGTCTCAAGTTCCTTGTAGCTGATTGGGAATCACTCCCTGGTTTCGGAATCGGAGCTCAGATTGCTGGAATGACCGGTCTCCTCGCAATCGCTATAAACCAAGACCGAGTACTCATTACAAATTACTATAACAGAGCAGATCATGATGGTTGCAAAGGTACCCTTTTATCACTCAACTAATCTGCTGTATAGCAACCTAATCTTTGAGTTTTGTTTGACTACAGGTTCTTCTCGAGGAAGCTGGTCTTGCTATTTTCTACCGGAAACACCTGCAGAGTGTCGGGAACGCGCATTTGAGGTAATGAGGAAGAGAGAAGCTTGGGAGAGTGGGACTGTTACAGGGAAACATAACTACAGCTCCAGGGAGATTTGGACTGGGCCTATACCAAAGCTATGGGGTAAGCCTTGGAGTTTTATGAAGCCCACTACTGAAATCAACGGTACTTTAATCTCCCATCACCGGAAAATGGATAGGAGATGGTGGAGAGCACAGGCAGTGAGGTATCTGATGAGGTTTCAAACTGAATACACCTGCCGTTTAATGAACGCTGCTCGACATTCTGCGTTTGGAAACGAAGCTGCTAAGATTGTTCTCTCTGCAGGAAATGGGCGCAAGCAAAAGACTAGGACAGACATTGAGGAACACGTATGGTCAAATCACAAGCCATGGATTCCAAGGCCAATGCTGAGCGTGCACGTGCGAATGGGAGACAAGGCGTGCGAGATGAGAGTTGCAGCTTTGGAAGAGTATATGCGTTTAGCTGATCGGATTAGAGGTCGATTTCCGGAGCTCAGTAGGATCTGGCTCTCTACGGAGATGAAGGAAGTTGTGGACAGGAGTAAGGATTATGGTCACTGGAGATTCTATTACACCCAAGTGGCAAGACAAGTGGGTAATAAATCAATGGCAGAGTATGAAGCAAGCCTCGGTAGAGAGACAAGCACAAACTATCCTCTCGTTAACTTCTTAATGGCATCAGACGCTGATTTCTTCACCGGAGCATTGGGCTCCACCTGGTGTTTCCTCATTGATGGTATGAGGAATACTGGTGGTAAAGTCATGTCTGGTTATCTCAGTGTCAATAAAGACAGGTTCTGGTAACTTTACCCGCTCCCATATGTACAGAAGGCCGGACATCACTGCTCTAAGACTCCTCTCCTTGTTTGTTTCTTCTGTTGTTGTACAAACAGTTTCTAGTAGGAAATAAAGCAAGGTTTATTACAGGCCTCCGGGCTCCGCCTGTAAATTTAGTAATTTGCCCCCCCCCCAAATATTACTGCTATCTCAATTATGTTCCAAAAAATCATGAATTCGAGCCCCTAATATAAAAGCAAGCATTCCTGTTATTAGTATGAACCAATCTTTAGGTCCTAGGAATCCAGAAGAATGGCATTGGTTTTAAAAATTCTCAACAATTGGAGATAATCAAGTACAAACAAACCAAGACATCTCAACAACTGGAGATAATCAAGTACAAACAAACCAAGAGATCCAAAGAGACATCAGCAGAGTACAGAGACGACATAACAAGACAGTTATTAGTAAACAGAATTCTGTATAATCAAAAGCTTCACCGAAAGGAAACTTAAAACTGAGCCATTGTTGAAGCAGACCATACTTGTTTTCTCCTTTCCTTCGTCCAGTAAGGCCATGACTTTGTATTTTTTTCTGCATGATTAAATGATATTTTTGTTCAACTTCTAATCTCTTTTCTTTTCTGATGCATCATTTCATTCTCTTCTAGACAAAACAATTCTCAATTCAGTTCAACGCAGCTTTACCTATATAATACACTCAGAAGGGAGCCTCCAGTGACTCATCCCAAACCTCAGCACTTCCATTGGACGCATCTTCAACATCTTCTTCCATTGAAAGCCTTATATATTCTCTATGTGCAAAACGATCCCATTCTGTCAACGTAGGGTTCTCCCGCTCCTGTTACATATCATTTTGAAAAGGTATAAGAGGCCCCGTCTCCCAAAGCAGCAATGTTACATATCAGACAACAAGTACCTGGCGAATGAGGAACGGATCCCGGGTTTCAAAGGCCATAAATTTATTCAGATTGAAAAGGATGTTGAAGACATTTCCAGAGAGTTTGGAGCCCTTCAGGTCTTGCAAGGTTATATGGCTTTCATTCTGTGGCAGGCAACAAGAAACAGTCAAACTCAAACAACAAAATACGAGTCCGAAAAATCAATTCCTTCTCCAAACACCCTAGATATTCTTTAACTATAGAAGAGCTTAAGAAACACAATAACATGAGAAAATATTGTTGAACCTCTGGTCCAATCATATCAATCATCTGACATAAGATATCTTCAAAAAGAACAGCCTCTTGTGCCATGCACTCCATTCGATGCAACTGCTCCTCATAAAAGAATTGCATTTCATTTCGCGTAAGAATCCCATTCGCATCCAAGTCTACACACTTAAACCTTATCCAATATATACTTTTGTCAGATAAAGAAAAAACTCAAAACGCACACGGGACGTCACAACTTACCAATATTCTAGGCTAGGCTCTGACGATTTATCTTCTTCTGCAAGTATGAAATAGACAAAGTCCTCATACCCCATTTTCCCTTCAACTTTGCTTGTGAACTTCCGAGCAACCTGAGTAGAAACCAACGCATTATATGAATACCCTCTTCGGCATCAAAAATCATTCTAAAAAATCAAGATTTTTAGACAACCTGGGAGAATACCAAGATTTTTAAAAATCTTGATAGGCATAAAAAATCATTCTAAAAAATCAAGATTTTTAGACAACCTGAGAGAATATTCTGTCCACAATCCGGTAGGTAAGAGCATGGTTTCCATATCTCATAAGATTTTCTTTATCAATCAAGAAATCGTGATCTGTATCCAGCTCCCAGAACTTGCAGTATATGACATAGAAATGCTCATATGAGAAATACCTAGTTGCCAAAGTAAATAGAAAAGTGTTGATGTCAATTGAAGTGAAATCAAACCATATATACAACAATAGCAAAAACTGTTTATTTCAGTACCTCAACACTTTGTTGATATCTTCTTCTTCGTCAGCATGTCGCATTGCATCAATTAAGTTTCCCCGTCTAAGCTCCCTAAAAGTAAGTCGGCCATTTCCAGATCTATTTATGTAGTAAAATATTCTGTAGATGACGGTTTCGGCTGGCCCATCAAAATGAAAATTGTATCAGACAGAACAGCATCCTAAAATGAAAATTTTGATCTCCACCATTTTCAAGAGTCACAGAAAAAACCCAGAGAATATGGACCCGGACATAACAAAGAATATTAGTGTTCACCTGATTTCATTACTAAAAGACACATGATTTATAAAACAATTCCAAAAACGTTTTACCAAGATAGACAGCAGTGGGCAGATTATTCCAAATTATTCCCTTTTATAACAAGTGTGATTCTGCAGAACTACATGATTCATAGAACTTGTGGGGAGAGCATAAGTTATCATCCCTCTGGATGAAAGATGATTCATGGCATGCTTGCCAGATTTATGGAAGTGCAAGTTACAAGAAGAAGTCTAAAAACAAAACAAAATCTAAGCTTATAAAATATTTCATGTCGATACAGGTAATGCCACGTTATAATCTTGACGCACTAATTACCAAACTTATATAAATTAACTAGTAATACGATTGATTTGGCAACCATTTGAACAACATAAGACATCATACCACATAAACAAACTTACTAATTCATTCCTTTCAACTAGTCCAGTAGCTAACAATTTACTTCAAAGAGTAACTTCGACACCAAATTTTGCTCAATTACTAAACAATATAATTAAAGGATTACCAAGAGGGAAAATAAAACATGATATAAATACGGATATGGATTATGGACTTAAATGTATATGAAGTTGAGACCTAACCATATCTTTCTTGGAATTCAGGTGTGGTTTGTAAGAACTCTAACCCAGGATGTGTAGCCAACAGTTCTTTAAGTAGTGGTTTGAAATCATCCTGCCATTAAGAAAGTTGAGAACTATCAATGCACGCCTAAGACCCCGGAGACGAGGAACTTAACTCGCTATCATGACTGAATGTGACAATTAAAGAACATTACCTTAACAATGAAATTCTGATTTTGCTGCTTTAGTATCTTAAAGATTTGGGTCGTTGTATCCATGATCAACATGTTCTTATTAACCCAATAATCAATAAATGCTTCTCTGCATAATTAAAAGACTGTTATACTGGGTCGTTGAATACTATGGTAGCCATATTCAAACAGAGTAAATGTAAAATGAGCGAGAAGTTTGGAGTACACTGCAAACTATGCACATATCGAATACAGAAGCACAAACCTAGTAACAAAACCTGTCTTACAGACATCGATCTGTCTGAAAAGTGAAGCAGAGAAGAAAGATGGGAGCTTGCAGATTTCTCGGGTGACTAATTTGAATTCTGATAAAGAAAAAGAATTAGAGGTAACACGGCAGCCAAGTAAGTGTCACAGAAGTGAGATTATTATAAAACTTTAGACTAACCTTTTATCTGCAGTCCATCCACGTGACCATAGAAGAAGTGGTTGATTCTAAACATACATTGCTCTTTAATCTCGCTTGGTGGAGGGCGACCATTTTGAAAATAAAACTAGCATCATTTCAATGTTTAATATCAGTGTTTACTAATATTAGAGAGATTAAAATTAACATAAGCAGTTAAAAAACCTGAGGCATTGGCTCTTTAACAGGCTCATTGGTTAGTTTTAGTGTAGAACCTAAGTTAGAAAGGCCAGCTCTGGGCTTCGTGGCACGAGGTGAACCACAACTCCTTGGTGAAAGCGGAGGAGCACTTCCCGCAAGAAACATAGATGGTAAAGAATTAGTGGTGGCAGAAGTTGAACCAGACGCACTCCCGGGAACATTCAAAGGAGATCCAGCAATGGCATCATGAAGCAACGATGCAATCTAAGAAACGAGATACGAGTGAATGGTTGAGTAATTTAAGAGCATCACTATAATGGGAATCTGAATCGGATACCTGTCGATGAGCTTCAGGAAGAGACAGCCACTGGTCGAAGAGCTTCTGTGTGAATTCAGGTTTTGAGTTAAGCACAAAAGAAGACATCTCTTGTAACTGCAACAAATCCACATCCAGACAAGACATGTCTCTAGAAGCAATCGCATCCACCATACTCATTCAAAAATCGAGAGGAAACTCCAGAATCCAGATCTTCAAGTCTCTCCTTCTCCAACTGCGAACGGAAGATGCCACACAACCTTTTTTATCCTTGTTCGCCGTCTCAGAAGAGAGCGATCCAAAATATAGAAATAATAAATAATATTAGGGAAATTAGCATAAAAAACCTTTATAGTGGGAAGTATTGACACTTTA
>OVAP01003913.1:0-15615 GCA_900406295.1 Aurinia saxatilis
AACAAAACTAATTTTGACTCAAAAACTAGTTATTGAGTGCAATTTCCCAAATAATTTTATATTTAGATTTTTTAATGAATATTTTTAAAGAAATTGTGGACAAACCGGCCCTTTGCACTTCTCTCCTACGGATCTGAGTAAAGGTGACAAAAAAGGAGAGTTGAATTTTTCTCAAAATTGAAAAAAGTTTTTTTTTTTCACGTTCCACTAGATAAAGCATGATGAAGACGAGCACATGGTTTCATGAGAAATTTGAATTTTAAAAAAAGAAAAATAGTTTTGTCACGAGCCATTGCAGTAAGAACCTCATGGGTTTACCTAAAATATTAATAATAATAATTACATTTTCTTATATAGTTCTTGAATAAAAATGATTTTTTGTCGACAAAAAAAAAAAAAAAAAAGAATAAAAATGATTTTTCTAGTATTATTAAGTCGTATAGACATGTGGTGTGTTGGGGCCAACTCTATTTATTAAATAAAAAACTCTATATCATTATTAATAAAAAAAAAACTTTATAAAAGACTAGCAACTTTGAGATATTCCCTACATATATTCATAGTTTATCTACCTTCCAAATAAGACTTTTGGGGGCACAGAGACTTCTCTGTATTCATCTGATCATCATATCTCTTGCCCCCAAAGGACTAAAGAGGACGAAAATAGTCTCTTACCCATGAACTGTAAGTTTCTAATTATTCAGTTAGTTTATTTTTTATTTTCTCACTTGAAAATGACTGTATGAATTTTGTTAAATATCCAGATTGGTCTGGCTCAAAACACAAGAAATTTGTAGTCTTTTTTTCTTTTTTTTGGGAATCAAAAAGTTTTGAGCTTCATTTTGTGTGTGTGTGGTCAAGACTCAAGCCAATAGACTAAAAGTGGTTTATACGCGTGAGATAGATTTAAACGTTTCCAATACTTGACTAATCATCATTTTTCAATTTCTTGGAAATTTCGAAAACTTCTTACAAAATTTATTGTTCAACGAATATGTACTTGTTATAAAGATCGTTTGTTGTAGTTCTTGTTTTGTCCTAATCTCTGTTTTGTTTTGTTTCATAGCAATGTCGCTAGTTCGAATAGCAACGATCGTTTTTTTTATAATCGCGTTTTCAACAAACGCTGCGGGTCAAAAGAGACAACAAAGCATTGTTAAGTCTCGCGGTGCGGTTGCTACTGACGATGGAAGATGTTCTACAATCGGTATGAGTGTTTTACGTGAAGGAGGAAACGCGATTGATGCGTCTGTGGCCGCTGCGTTTTGTTTAGGCGTTGTTAGTCCCGCGTCTAGCGGTATAGGAGGAGGAGCGTTTACGGTTGTTAAGATGGCTAGTGGAGAAGAAATAGCTTATGATTCTAGAGAAACTGCTCCTCTCCGTGCCACCGAGGTAAAACATTAATCGCGTTTTTCTAACTTTAATTTAGCGTTTTGAACGCTAGCTTTTGCTTAAGTAGCGTTTTAAGGCATTTTGGAATGTAGATTGGTCTTAATTTGTTACTCTTGCTTGATATAGAAAATGTGTGATAATATTAGATATGTTATTATAATTTTTCAATGTTTTTTTTTTTACTTATATAAATGCAAACTTTGAGCCTAGCATTTTCCTTGATGTAGAATATGTATGGTGCTAATCCTGATTCAAAGAAGAAAGGAGTGTTATCAGTAGGCGTTCCAGGGGAAGTGTTGGGTCTATTCACGGCATGGAAACAGCACGGGAAGTTACCGTGGAAGCGGTTAGTGAGTCCAGCAGAGAAATTGGCTGAAGGATTTAGGATTTCTAAGTATCTTTATATGCAAATGAACGCGACTAAAAGTGATATCTTAGCAGACAAAGGTTTATCTAGCCTATTTGTTTTAAATGGAGAACTCAAGAAAGCAAGTACCATTGTCCGTAACCCGAAATTGGCTTTAACGCTGAGGCAAATTGGGGAGTATGGTCCGAAAGCTTTTTACAATGGCACGGTTGGAGTTAATCTAGTAAAAGATATCCGTGAATTCGGAGGGATAGTAACTTTGAGAGATTTGCAAAGTTATAGAGTTAATGTTAAGAAACCGTTATCCGCAGATATTCTTGGATATCGACTACTCGGTATGCCTCCTCCTTCATCCGGTGGCGCCGCAATGATGCTTGTAAGTTTGGTCTGGTTTTTTATGAAAATGTTAAGAGTTTATCAAACTTAGGTTTAAATTTTTGGGAGTTTCTTGTGTTACAGGTTTTAAATATTCTTTCTCAATACGGTATTCCATCGGGTGTTTCGGGTCCTCTTGGAATTCATCGATTACTCGAGGCTTTGAAACATGCTTTTGCGGTTAGAATGAACCTTGGGGATCCAGATTTTTCTCCTGATGTTACTAAGGTTGTTTCGGATATGTTGTCACAAAAGCTTGCACAAGACTTGAAGAGCAAGATAAACGACGAAAAAACCTTTGATCCACAATATTATGGTGGCAAGTAAGTTTTCTGAATTGTAAAAAAAACCGCCGATCTTATATGATTTTTTATATATTTATGAATCGTTCTTTCTCCCATTCGTAGATGGAATCAGCTCGATGACCACGGAACAAGCCATATATCGATCATAGATCGCGATAGAAATGCTGTTTCGATGACTAGTACAATAAACGGCTACTTTGGGGCAGTGATGCTATCTCCAAGCACCGGAATCATTCTGAACAACGAAATGGATGACTTTTCAATCCCAATGAAATCCAACGGTAACCTAAATGTGCCGCCGCCAGCACCAGTTAACTTCATTCGTCCAGGGAAACGACCTTTGTCCTCTATGACACCTACCATTGTACTCAAGGTAAGGTTTGAAATCCTGTTACTTGTGTTACACGAAACTGTTAATTAGGGCTCTAAAATAAGGTTTGATACAATTTTATATATGCAGGACGGTAAAGTGAAAGCTGCGGTAGGTGCTAGTGGAGGAGCGAACATCATTGCCGGAACAACAGAGGTTTTCTTGAATCATTTTTTCCTCAAGATGGATCCTCTTTCTTCTGTCTTGGCTCCAAGAATCTACCATCAGGTTTTTGCTTTCTTCTTTTGTTCTACTTCTAACTCAAAACAGAAACCTTCTTTTTCTTTGTTTATAACTAGAATCTGATCTTTGTACATTTCATTTTCCAGCTGATACCAAACACAGCTTCGTATGAGAACTGGACCACAGTTTTTAATGATCATTTTGAGATACCTAAAAAGACAAGACTTGTGTTGCAAAAGAAAGGTCATGTCCTAACTCCGGTCGCCGGAGGGACCATTTGTCAGTTCATAGTTCAAGAATCCGGTGTAAATTCCTGTGGAAGAAGTGATCTTGTGGCTGTGAGTGATCCAAGAAAAGGAGGGTTCCCTTCAGGATACTGAGATTGTTTAATTAATGCATCCAACACTTGATGATTATTAATTAACCTTTCAAGTTTAAATTTGTTCAACGATAATACTGATTCAAAGTTTTGAATCGATTCTTTTATAAAAAATAATTGGCATCACATTTTTTTTTCCCTTTCTTCAACTGAAATGTGGATACTGATATTAATCACCTTATGTGCATGGTATATAATATGGAAATTTTGTGTAATATACATATATCATTTAAAATTTATCAAAACTGTTATTTAAGTTTCTGTGAAATTAGTATACTACTAATATTCATCTTTAATGTTGTTCAACACAAGTTTTATTTTGAATTAACCACATGTTTAAAAATAGTTATATATATTACCAAGACCTTCAATTTAAAAAAATAGGTTTGTGATGGCAAAAAAAGGAAGTCGACTTTTTCTTCATGAACAATTTTTAAAAAATTAGCATGACCATTATAGTGAGAACCTTTAACTTAAAATTTTAGATCATAACTTCTTTTTATAGTGTTGATCATAGATAATAGAAATATGGTTAAAAGTTAAAACAATCAGTATTAGTAAACGCGTTTTCAATAAATTTTACATGTTAAATCCTATAAATTTCCAATCATTTTCAGATCTCAAACTAAAAAATTTCAGATCATCAATCGTATAACCATGTCACTTGTTCGAACAACGACCATCGCAATTTTTTTAATCGCGTTTGTGGTAAACGCTGATGCTACGGCTAAGACAAGACAACATAGTATTGTAACGTATCAAGGTGCGGTTGCAACGGACGATGGACGGTGTTCTGTAATTGCGATGAATGTTCTTCGTCAAGGAGGAAATGCGGTTGATGCGTCTGTAGCCGCGGCTTTGTGTTTAGGCGTTGTGAGCCCCGCGTCTAGCGGTATTGGTGGTGGTGCGTTTACGGTGGTTAAAATGGCTAATGGTAAAGAAATGGCTTATGATTCTAGAGAAACCGCTCCTCATCGCGCTACTGAGGTATCGCGTTTTTTAAAATGCGTTTTCCTTAAAACGTTTTTTGAATCATTGTGAGCTTGCAACCATAATACTTTGAACGCAATCTTGAATTCAAATAGCGTTTTTGACATGTTTTTCCCTTTAGTAAAATGTTTTCAAGGTTTTTTATTTAATGTTTTGAACGTGGTCTCGAGCTTTTTGTAACTTGTTATAGCCTTGTTAAGCTTAAATAGCATCTGCGTTTTGAACTCTATTTTTTTTCCTCAAATAGCGTTTTCTAACGATTTGGAAATGTAGATAGTTCTTAAGATGTTATTCTTGCTGTCGAGTCTAACTATATTTTCGTTAATATTTTAAGGATTTTACGGTCATAAATTTTCAACACTACATAAAAGGATCTTAAATTTTAGAATTACAACATACAAAGCAATAATTAATTTTCTAAAAAACATTTTTGCATAGGGTCCAAATTTTGTTTGAGACGGTCTTATGATGTAACTATGCATTACCATAATAGTGTTTCCTATTTGGTGTAGAATATGTATGCAGCCAATGTAGATCTCAAGAAGAAAGGAGTCTTATCAGTAGCAGTTCCAGGAGAAGTCGCAGGTCTATTCACGGTCTGGAAACAACACGGAAAGCTACCATGGAAGGGTTTAGTGACACCAGCAGAGAAACTAGCAGCTGAAGGATTTAGAATCTCCAAGTATCTATATTTTCAATTGAACGCAACTAAAACCGATATCTTAGCTAACAAAGCTCTCTCCGAGATATTTGTTGCAAATGGAGAACTCAAGAGACCAGGGACGATTTGTCGTAACCCGAAATTGGCTTTTACATTGAGGCAAATCGCGGATCACGGTGTAAACGCTTTTTATAATGGTACCGTTGGGATTAACCTAGTGACAGATATTGGTAAAGCTGGAGGGATAATAACTATGAAGGATTTACAAAGTTATCAAGTTAAGGTTAAAGAACCATTAGCGGTAGATATTTTGGGATACCGTGTGCTCGGTATGCCTCCTCCTTCTTCCGGTAGTGCTGCAATGATGCTTGTAAGTTTGGTTTTATTATTCAGAATAAAATTACATTTTGATAAACTTTAGGTTTATGGAGTTTCTTGTGTTACAGGCTTTGAACATTCTTTCTCAATATGAGATACCAGCAGGTGTTTCTGGCCCTCTAGGTGTTCATCGATTAATCGAGGCTCTAAAGCACGCTTTCGCGGTTAGAATGAACCTTGGTGATCCGGATTTTGCTCCAAATGTTACTCAGGTTGTGGCGGATATGTTGTCTCCAAAGTTTGCACAAGAGTTGAAGACCAAGATAAACGATGAGAAAACATTTGATCCACAATATTATGGTGGCAAGTAAGTTCTTCGTTCTGTTAAAGCTCACGAGATTCGGATTTATGATTTATTAATCTTTCTCTTCCAATTTTTTTAGGTGGAATCAGATCAATCATCGCGGAACTAGCCATTTTTCGATCATAGATAAAGAGAGGAATACTGTTTCAATGACTACTACAGTAAACGCTTACTTTGGATCAGTGATGGTATCTCCGAGCACAGGAATCATTCTCAACAACCAAATGGATGATTTCTCGGTCCAGACTACGCCGCCACCAAACAGTAGCTTAACTGCGCCACCACCGGCACCGAGTAATTTCATCCGTCCCGGGAAACGACCATTGTCCTCTATGTCACCCACCATTATACTCAAGGTAATAGTAATAATTAAAACAAACCCTATTACTTGCCCTACACGATACTCTAAATAAAGGGCTTAAAATAGCGTTTTTCTCCTCTCTGGTTTAAGCAGGACGGTAAAGTGAAAGCTACCTTTGGTGCGAGCGGAGGATCAAACATCATTGCTGCGGTAACAGAAGTTTTCGTGAATCATTTATTCCTCAAGATGGATCCTCTTGCTTCCATCATTGCTCCAAGAATCTACCACCAGGTTTCTTTTTGTTATTCCCCTTTCTATATACACCCAAAAATAGAAACGTCATTTTATTCTTTGTGATTTCATTTTTGTAGCTTATACCAAACAAAGCTTCTTATGAGAACTGGACTACTGTTTTTGGTGACCATTTTGAGATACCTAAAGAGACAAGAGATGTGTTGGAGAAGAAAGGTCATATCATAGGACCGAGCTCCGGGGCAACGATTTGTCAGTTGATAGCTGAAGAATTCGATGGAAGAAGTAAGCTTGTGTCTGTAAGTGATCCGAGAAAAGGAGGGTTCCCTTCAGGATACTGAGATTGGAACACCATTATATTGCTGCAAATTTTTTTAGCAAAAAAAATATTTGCTATATAAATTAGGTATCAATTATTTATCGAAACAATATGTCGTTGAAGCAAACGGATGTTTGTAGCTAATTGTGAGTTATTAGCCACAAAATTGTGACGACGAAAATAGTCGTCCATGTTGTAACTTATTAGCTACAAAAGCTTGCTACATGATATTGAATTTGGATTTGGTTTTTATTAATTACCCTACCCATTCTTATACAACAACATATATAGTAGGCCTTTTTCATGCTTAGATCATATATGCTTTATTTGCAAAAAAAAGAAAAGAAAAAGAAGTAAACAAATAAAATAAAAAAAATAGTGAAACCAGTCATATATTGTTATTAGCTATGGAAGACAGCTCAACTATCACGATTTGATTGTTTTGTCTTTGTCAAGTGATAGTCATGTACACGTCTAACTCTTCTTTCCCAAAGTTCACTTTATTTTATAATCATATAAACGAAATAATGGTTGACCAAACAAAAAGAAAAACAAAAGAATGATGATTTTGACTAACTATAAAAGAAATTTCTTTTGTTAAAAGAACACATCGTATGAACAACCAAAAAAGAGTTGTATTGAAGCCATCCATGAGAACCAAGAGAATTTTTTCAGTCTTCACGGTTTAATTTACAAAGGCTAATGCAAACAAAATTAATACAAGGTCCTAATCGTTTTAAATAAAATAACATAGCTTTCTAACTTTATTATAAACAACTAATAATAATGCGGTTGGTTAAGTCACGCATATTACGTCTATACTATGGAACACTATACTATGATTATATATCTATCTTTAATTAGTAATGTAATTAATAACGAATAAACAAGTTATTGGATGTGGTTGGTAACACACACAATAATGGAGCTGTGTTGTTTATTTTGTAGTTATTTCGCCACTTACAAAATTCGTGGAAGGGAGAACGAAACCACACTTGTTATATATGTATGTATATTTAACATTTATGATATTATCATTTTGTATTGCATCTAAAATTATTTTATGTTAATCATATTTATTTTACCGTACATTTTTTCACTTTTCAAACTACACCGTATTTTGCATTTTATTCTGCACTTCCCATTCAGAACCAATAATTATATTCTTTCTGTTTTTTAAAGGCTGTATTCCACACAAATTAAGAAAATCATTAAATATTGTATTTTATTCTTATTTAATATGTTATATTTTTTATTTTTGTAATTAATAAATTTAAAAAATAGGGATAAAATTAAAAATTTAATAATAAATCTACATTGAAAAAATAAAACGATATTTAAAATAAAATAAAAATTTAACTCTAGAACAACACCTATTATGAAAGGGAGGGATATTTTACTAGAAAATATTTTGTGTGAAAACACAATTTTCATACATGTTGGCTTAAAAAATATAAACAAAAACTTTAAAATTTTAAATAAATGATTCCGAAGATATAGATATCTCTATCTTGATTCTTGAACACTCCGCCACGAGTCAGAGACACGTCATCATCATCCAAAGGATATCGTCTTGTGTCAGTGTAACTCAAATGGAATCTTTCAAAATTAAAAAGATTCCATTATTAATAAAACTAGTCATTAACCCCCAGATATTAATCTTCACTACTATATAAACTTTATAAGATTATATACGATCAACGAAAATATCTGAATTTGTTCCGTTACAACAATAATGGCGTTACTCCTGAAGAGAGTCATCGATAAATCTTCATCGATTCATCATCGTCATCTTCGTCTTCTTCGTTCCGATTTCTCAACTTCTCCTTCGTTTGAAGATTCTCTGCCGCGGATTCCGCCGTTCGATTACACTCCTCGGCCCTATAATGGTCCTTCCGCCGATGAAGTTCATCAGAAACGGAAGAAGTTTCTCGGTCCTTCTCTCTTCCATTTCTACCAGAAACCTGTACGTGGTTTTGGATTTGATCGTATTTTGCTGGAAATCGAATTTGAATTTGATCGTATTTTGGTGGAATTTGAATTTAAAATTTGAATCTGTTAGGTTTAGATTTAGCTTTAGATTCATGAATCTTCTGATTGTAGAAACCTAGAAATCGGTTACTGTGATGTAGATTTTGAGATACATGAGCTTGCGTTTGATCAATTTTGACTCTGATTTTGAATCAGATCGATCGATGTTTTTGACATGTGAATCGTAGAAATCAATTGTGTGTAATGTGGATTTCAAGATGCATAAGCTTGCTTTTGATCAGTTTAAACTCTGCTTTTGAATCCATTCTCGATGTTGTGGTTAAAGAGAGACTTTGATGAGTGTTTTTGTGTTTATTTGCATCTTTGTAGATTAATATTGTGGAAGGGAAGATGCAGTATTTGTTTGATGAGAGTGGTAGGAGATATCTCGATGCGTTTGCTGGAATAGTAACGGTGTCGTGCGGTCATTGCCATCCGGATATTCTTAATGCGATTACGGAGCAGAGTAAGCTACTTCAGCACGCGACGACGATATATTTGCATCATGCGATAGGTGATTTCGCGGAAGCTTTAGCTGCTAAGATGCCTGGAAATCTTAAGGTATTTGAGAGTTTAAAGAAAGGGAGGTTATTTTGTTGTTGCTTTGTGGAGGAATGAGTAAAGGTTGATGATTTTGGATGCAGGTTGTGTACTTTGTGAATTCTGGCTCAGAAGCTAATGAGTTAGCGATGATGATGGCTAGGCTTTATACTGGTAGCCTTGAGATGATTTCGTTGAGAAATGCTTATCATGGTGGAAGTTCTAATACTATTGGACTAACAGCTCTTAACACTTGGAAATACCCAATACCACAGGTTTGTCCCCGAGACTTTCTTCTACCGGAATATCGATTTGAGTCCTTATAATAGTTCATGTGCACAAAATAGAGACATCGTTTTTAGCTTTAAATATAGTTATCTGTGATAGATTGTTTATAATTTTTGTTTGCAAACTCTGTTATTATGCAGGGGGAAATTCATCATGTCGTTAATCCAGATCCTTACCGTGGAGTATTTGGCTCTGATGCTTCTCTTTATGCTAAAGATGTCCAAGACCACATCGAGTACGGTACTTCTGGAAGAGTAGCTGGATTTATGGCAGAGACCATCCAGGTGTTTATCTAAAAGGACCATCATTTTTTGAACTACTCTCTGTTTTTATCCATCGCTCATTTTCATCATGTTACTTCAGGGGGTCGGAGGAACTGTAGAATTGGCTCCTGGATACTTAAAGGCGGTTTATGATATTGTCCGCAATGCTGGTGGTGTATGCATTGCTGATGAAGTCCAAACTGGATTTGGCCGGACAGGAAGTCATTATTGGGGTTTCCAGACTCAAGATGTAGTTCCTGACATCGTCACAATGGCAAAGGTTTGTATCATCTGCTCTGTTATTTACCTTAACAAACCGGTGTGATCTTACTAACAATAGGTACCGGTTCAATTCACAGGGAATTGGAAATGGATTGCCATTAGGAGCCGTAGTAACCACACCAGAAATCGCGAGTGTTTTAGCTTCGAAGATTCAGTTCAACACGTTTGGTGGAAACCCGGTTTGTTCAGCTGGTGGACTTGCTGTTCTAAACGTTATCGACAGAGAGAAACGCCAAGCACATTGTGCTGAAGTTGGTTCACACCTTCTTCATCGTTTGAAAGATCTTCAAAAAAGACATGATAGTAAGTAAACAAAACAATCTTTGAACCTTTTTAATTAGATCATTACTCTGTTCTTTTAACTTAACCGTGTGATGTCTATTTAATTTCAGTCATTGGAGATGTGAGAGGAAGAGGATTAATGCTTGGAATCGAGCTTGTAACTGACCGGAAAAACAAGACACCAGCCAAGGCTGAAACAGCCGTCTTGTTTGAGCATCTTCGAGGTAAAACAACATTAAAATCCAACGCATCAAATCATATTTTCCCGGTATTGAACCATCGATTGGCTAACAAAAATCTGGCTTCTTTTCTCTTGATGCAGAACTCGGCATTCTCGTTGGAAAAGGAGGACTCCATGGGAATGTATTCAGGATCAAACCACCAATGTGTTTCACCAAAGATGATGGAGGTAAATTCATATTTTATTTACTCAAAATGAATATTTTTAGCTTATGTTTTCAACATTTTGTATAATATTAATGTATTGTATTTTGTATACACAGATTTCTTGGTAGATGCATTGGACTATTCCATGTCCAAGTTGTGAAGGAGAAAACAAAGCGAATAAGAGTTTTTAATTTGTATGATATGTTTTAATCTCTTCTTTCTTGTTTCAATGAATCATCCTTGACTGCTTTGATTTGAGAATAAATAAATAAAGTTTTTTTTCATTCATATTTATCGTGTTGTAAATATTAAAAAACAAAAAATGAGAAGTCTGATTTACAACCTACAAAAAAATTTGGTTAACAAAGATTGGATTTTAATTTTATGGGTTTGATATAATTACAATCTCAGTAACATGTGAATTTTTAAATTCCAAAATTATTGTTTAAAGGTTATTGGGAGCTTGATTTGTAAAGAGTATACAGGTTTGAAAAATCTAAAGATTTTAAAAAATTTTAAGATGTGTAAGGATTTTAACAATTGTGTTTTGGAAATTGTTATGGATTCTAAAAAATTTTAAATAATTTTTTCTAGTGATTGTTTTGCAAAGTAAATATTCCATCTGTTTCTTAAAGAGTGTCGTTTTGACATATTTCACACAAATTAAGAAAACTATTAAATTTTCCGTTTTACCCCTATTTAATATGTTATATTTTTTTGTTTTTGTAATTAATAAGATTAAAAATAGGGATAAAACTGGAAATTTTGTAATAAATTTGCATTGAAAAAGCAAAACGACATTTAAAATGAAACAAAAATTTAACTATAAAATGACACTTATTGTGAAACGGAGGGAGTATATGATTAAAGATTTTTTAGATTATCTATAAGAAATGTTTTTATGTTTATAATGAGAAATGTTAATAAAACTTTTTATTATTTTGCATACATCTCTTCCACTAAACCTATTTAGGTATATGATCACTTTTTTTTTTTTTTGTCAACATTATTGTGTTTATCATGTTGATGTTTGTTGTCTCCTCTTTTTTCTTGCAAGTTACATATGTGTTTTGTCATTGTTTTTTTTTTATACAATGATTGATAGAATACTAGAGCTAACTGTAGTATTTTGAAAATCATGCATTGTGAGTAAAATCATCCAACCAATAACACACATAATTTTATAAAGATTAAAAAATTCTATTAACCAAAGTCCATAGACTTTTAAAATTCTGAAAATTAGTACAAATCAAGCTCCCAATAATTAACCCTTCCCCTAATCTTTATATTGATACATATCATTCATATATACCTTGACAAATGAAAAACATCATCAAGATGTGACTTTGATTTTTTTTTTAGAATTACCAACTTTATGGATGTCCTTAGAAAATATATGGACTTTCATCTCTAGCTAAACGCATTCATTAAGTGTAATGGATTATCCATAAGAAAATATATAGACTTTCATTAAGTGTAGTCAGATCATCAAAACATCTCTGCCATAAGACAGGGTTAAGATATCCGCATGAGCATGAACATCACTGCAATGAGACAGGGTCAATATATCCGCATGAGCATGAACAAGCTGATACATCTCACCATGGATGACAATATTCAAGACACTAGATTTTTAGAAATGTTGTTTGCCATAGGAACAAAAGCATGTTCCCACATAGTCATTTCTTTTATAAATGTAATTCTGACATGATAGATCCAATTATTTTAAAATTAGTAACATTTCATTATGAGAGAAATCAATGTCATCATCTCATGTTTTATCATCTCATGTTTTATAAAGTAATAACTTCATTATATGTTAGTGGATCATGTGTATGTTTTTTTTTCTTTCAGTTTTTTTTCATATTCAAATCACCACTTCTCACTATCTAGAACAAAAACCTTGTTTCTTTTTGTCCTTTCACTCACTTAATAAGTTCAATCTTGTATTATTGACACTATTATCTCTTTTTGCCTTTCTCATCCTCTCCAGTTCCAAGCAAAAAATTTTACATGAAAATTCGACATTTCAATGATGGTTTATCACAAATTAAAATGGTTTTTATACATATTGTTTACTGTGTATATTATGATTATACTTTCAAAAGACATTTCCTGTAAATAAAAAATGGTACAAGCATGGATTAAATTTGAATTCTCACGGAAATAAGGCAAACAACTTCATGTCACACGTACGGCATTAATTCATATCCCTATACCTATAAGATTTCATTACTTTTTAAAACCAAAATCTATTGATGGTGGCTTCACTCTATTTGGTATTCATCATATGATAGATGTTTAAATGTCATTTTAAAAAATTGTACTTATCGATAAATGTCAAGGGAATTAGTTATGTTTCATAATAATAGTATCAATGTAAAAAAAAAAACAACCACAAAACTACTCACATAAGTTGAATATACGATCATATAATGTCACCTTGTTTTGGACTACATATATTCAAAACATTAATGAATCATATAATAAATTGAAAGTAATAAAACTACCAACATGAATGACATAAAGCGCATGATGAATCTTTAAAATGTTTTGATTAATTGTGTTAAAATGTACATGAACATTCATAATGAAAATATTGGTTTAAGTGAAAAACTAAACTAATAAATGAGAAAAATTGATGTAGGAGTTGACAAATTAAAAACACCATGACTTTGATTTTTTAGAATTTACCAACTTTATGTCTCTATCTACAAACATTCATTAGTTTATCTGCATGTATGTCAATGTCTCATGTTTTTAAATATACTAACTTCTAATTACAAACATGTTATAATCATTGAAAAAGGTTAATTAGCTTGTACTAAATATGTGTTTCATAAAATTATGGTTTGAATATATGTGCAAAAACTAATGCCATCATCTCACGATTTGTTTTAGGTAATAACTTCATTACATGTAATAGATCATGTGCATGTATTTTCTTTTTACTTTTATTTCACCATTTCTTTATAAATTTTTTTAAATACTGAAACATAACTTCTCATTACCTATAAACAAGAAATTTGTTGTTTTCCATTTTAGTGGATCATGTGCATGAATTTCACATATTCATGCATTGCCATATAGCTAATTTGGTCATCATTTAGTTCGTTTTGACGCCAGTTACTATGAAATCAATATTAGTTGTGGTGGAGCATTATCATCAAAACGTTGGTACCATGGAACATCGTCAAGATGTCAGCAACAAGAAGTTGATTCATCTCATAATGGATCATAATCCCCATGACTCTAGATTTTTAGAAATGATGTATGTCATATGAGACCACAAAAACATTTTCGTCTTAGTCGATCATTAGTTTTATAAATGTACATCTGACATGATAGATCCTATTATCTAAAGAGTGACGTTTCATTATGAGAGAAATCAATGTCATCATCTCATGTTTATTCATCTTATGTTTCATACAGTAATAACTTCATTATATTAGTGGATCATGTGTATGTTTTTTTCCCTCTTATATCAATTCCTTTACAATTTTTTCATGTATTCAAATCATCACTTTTTACTACCTAGAATAAAAAACCTTTTTTTCTTTCATTGGTCTCACTTCAATCTTGCGATATTGACACTATAATTTCATCTTGTCTTTCTCATCTTTCAGTCTCAAGCAAACAAATTTTACATGTAAATTCGGAACTTTACCATGTATTTAGAGTGGTTAACCAAGAAAACTTATCTTTCTTAAAAGTAAATAGTAAATATATATATATATATTTCTTAAAAGTAAATAGTGAAATGCAAACTTATTGCCTAGTGGTAAATAGTTAATAGTCAAAAGTAAAAAATATTTTCCTAAAAGTAAATAATAAAAAATAGTAATTATTTTAATTATTTTGAGACTTGTGTTTATTCTTGATTTTACCAATTTTGTAAATGTCACAAAATGTATGGACTTTCATCTCTATATTAAAAGTCATTCACTAAATACATTACATGCATGTCTGTTAATATTACCTTATGTTTTTGAATATACAAATTTTTAGTTACATATATATATAGGTTATAATAATTGAAAAAGGTTGTACTAATTATTTGTTTCATAACATTATGTGAGAGCAATGATGTACAAAACTTAATGTCAACATCTCATGTTTTTTAAGGCAACTGTTTCATTAAAGTTAATGTGCATGCATAATTTGGGTTCTTATTAGGCTTTGTTGGACCAATTCTGACTTTTGGTTATATTAGGTTCTAATTTGGCTTGCTTATAATATTAACAAGCATTTTTTGTTTCATTTAATTTAATGTAATGAAATTTGAAAAGTAAAACAACACTGCCAGCATGAATAACATAAAGCGCATGAATCTCTAGAACTCATGTTTGTAAAATGTACTACCTTCTAGTCACAAGCATGTTAATAAGTGAAAAGTATACATTTCGAAAATTTTGATTTGAATATGTTAAAAATATATATAGTAGCAAATATTTGTTTTCACAAAATTATGATCTGAATATGAGAAAATAGTAAATAAACAATAATGACATCTCATGTATTTTAAGGTAATAACTTTGTGGTTCACGCACATGCATTTTGTTTTCATTGCCTATGACCAAAAACTTTTTTTTTTCCTTTTCATTTTGAATTCATGATTATGATTCATGGAGATGACAAAGCCTTAGTGTCTCCTCTTAAAATTTCCCATATTTTTTGTAGTGCACTGCTTGGACAATCATTGTTTCATCCTAGGAAAAAATATGGATGCATGCATCCCATGGTGTGATGAGTTTGAAGTAGAGAAAGATGTGAAGTGCCGGATGGCGGAGTTGCAAAGACGGTTTGCACTCCTTTCCAACAGCCTCTGCCACATAAGTCGATGGACGTGGAAGCATCCCTCATTCCTTTAAGGAAGCGCATTGAGAGCGCCTAGAAGTTCCTTTGAATTTATTGTTACTAGATGGATACCCGCGCTACGCGCGGGTTTTATCTATTTTTTCAATAT
>OVAP01003914.1:0-15614 GCA_900406295.1 Aurinia saxatilis
TACCTGACTTCCTAACGCTTTTTAATATTGAATTTTCTCACGTTTATTTTAGTTCCAACATTGATCGATCGACTGCATAATCTGCAATCGACCGAAAGGTGTTTCAAACGATCGATTAGTTCATACGACCGATTGATCGTAACCCAAACCATTTCATTTTGCTTCTTAGCTCGAGTGAAGTTAGACGTGCTACTGTGTACACTCTGCTCTCTGTGGATACGATCCCTAAGTACTACTGCGAGACCTGTGCGCTTGCAGAAAATATTTTGAGCGAAAACTAATCCCCATTAAATTTTCTGGCGCCGTTGCCGGAGAGCAACAGTGACCACTAACATAACAATAAAACTCCAGCCTAAGATTATTTATTTTCTTAAATTTTATTCCCTTTTATTTTAATCATTTTTAGTTTTTAATTGTCATGTGTTTCAGATGAAAAAGAAAAAGAAAAAAATGATGGATGAATCAGTTTCCGTTGCTGATCTTCAACACCTCCACAAAGATGGATCTTCACCAACCCTTGAAGATGTGATTATGTATCTATGGAACCAAGATGTGGGGGAGAGCTTAAAAAGTTCTGGAGAAGAGTCGTCTAGGCTTGAAAAGCTTGATCTTGAATTCATGAGCATCTTCGATGTTCGATCCAAGAAGCCACCTTTTTCTGATTCCAGCCTTGAAGAAAAGAAAGAAGGGAAAGGACTGGACCATGAAAAAGTCGTGGAAGACATCCACGAGATTCGTCATGATAACGTAGTCGAAGAAAACTTTCAAGATAAGCTTCATTTGGAATCATCTACTAATGAAGATTTATCTTGTGAGTTCTGTTATACATGCTTGGAAGGTTGTTTTGCTCTCAACTACAACACATCAGAAACTCAAACGAATGAAGGAAATGTCTCATTCGATCGATTTGTGACGTCAACCGATCGAATGGAGATCAACGAAGAACAATTTGAAGATATCCAAATTTCTTCTAATTTGGAAACCACATACGAGAGGTATCCCCCTTTCAATTGTGATATTGAACCTAACATTACGAGTTTCTCTTGTTGTAAAAACAACAATGATTCCGAGCTCAAAGAATCGAAACCGGAGCCTAAAGAAGAGCTTCATGACATTCTCAGTAAACTTCGAGATGCTTTCAACAGAGGAATATATGATGATGCACCTATTGATATCTACGATGGAGATCCTGATTTCATCAGTAGAGATCCTGATTTCGTCAAAAACAGGGAGCATGCTCATATCCAAGTCACTGTAAATGAAGATTCCTTAGAAATAATCGATGAAAAACAGGTATTCTCTTACGAAACAACTTGTTTTTATATCTAACAAAGAATTCTAGTTGTTTTGGCCTAGGTGTTAAAACTGATCACGAGCCATGTGGGTCTGAAGATGAAAGCCATAAGGTGTTTCACAAAGCAAGACATAAAAAATAAAAGACGGAACTTGAGCTTAAACAACATGTCCTACATGGTGAAAATGAACCAATCAATTTTTTTGATGGAGATCCCCACAATACAGGTTATGAAGTTAATTCTTTTCCTAAAAATTCATTTAAAAGTGGTATTGATTTTACATTTTTGAAAAATGCTTTTGAATCTAATAAGAATTTAAGTGTCAAAGATAATTTCAAGATGCATACCATGTTTGCTTTAAGTCTCTTTGCAGAAACTTTTGTCCATTTTCTATGGGCGGCTGTGTATTTCTCTGCATGCTCAACTTTTTGCACAATCAGGTGAATAGTTAGAGGCGCACTGGCTCAAACTTTCGATTCTTTTGATTAACATGGTGTCAAGAAGTCGAGCTAACCGACTTTAAACAACAACGCTGAATGGGAGGCAACCCACTGATATGTCTTAGATTAAGTTTACTTTTAATGCATTTGTTCGTGTCTTAGGAAATAAGATACACGGATTCAACCACGAGGATGAAGAATCACTCGATCGCCTTAAACAACAATCAATCAATCGTCTGCAGTTCACAAGCTCCATTTTACTTTTTCCATGGAAAACCAGAGGCCAATGATTCGAATCAACTGGTGATCCAGGAGAATGCAGCGTACTTCAACACTAATCGAGAGAGACTAAAAAATCAGAAGAATCACGCTGTGGTTCGATCGATTGATGGCTGCATTGATCGATGAAGACCCAGAGAGATGAACACTTCCTCATTTCAACACGGCAGATGATGATACACTGATGTCGTCCGGTACAAATCCTCTCCTATTCCTGTAAAGTCCTTTCAATTTCAATAAGACAAAAGAATGTCATTAGATACACTTGAAGACAACGAGGTAACCATTTTCCATCTCTATTTCAATCCATTTCAATTCTCATTTTGCTCTCACAGCTTGTCAACATCGGGGACGATGTTATTCAAGTCTGGGGGGTATTCCTCGTTATCTAACTCGTTTGTTTCTTTTGACATACTTTTACACCCATTTAAAAAAAAATTATCGAGTCAAAAACGTTTTATTGAGTCAATCGAGGTCTGGAACAAGGACCTTACTCACAACCGGAACAACAACTTAGTGACCATTTTTACAAGATTGGCCCAAGGTATTTATTTCAGAAACCCCATACTCAAGCTTCCCCAGCACATCTCGGTTTGCACATACTTTAATAATTCTGATTTCTGACTCTTTTTTATTTGAACCTAAACCGGAATTTAAATCATTCTTGTTGGAGGTATTAGACTAGGGAAAACAAATCCATTCATGACTTCTTATCCACTTTACCACTCTCTTGCTGATCCTGAATGGTCAACTTATCTTAAGTTGCTACCACACCCATAAACCTAACCTCTTTTCAAACCCCATGCAGTCTTTTTTTCTTTCTTGTCTTATATGCAGTATGTGTAAAATGGTCGGAGAGATGAGACCAACACAGTTTTCCAATCACTCATGAAGACTGGCGAAAAGCATGCTACACTCTTAATACAAGCATGGAGATTCAAAAAGAAGGTTTCAAGGCCGATTTCCCTGGTAACATTTCATCAAAATAAAGGTAAATTTTGTGCCTTGCTCTTTATGGTGAAAGCTTTTACATGGGCTTGGAATCGTGCCATTATTCTTCAAGAGTAAGAAGTTAAGCCCAAATCATTGAAGGAGTATCCAGAAGCCCACATGAGATGAAGACCCAATCGACCGAACCAGAGGCCCACCGATCGATCAAGGCCCAATAATTCAAGGAAGCTTCAAGAACAAGTTCAGATATATACCGTTGCATTCCGGGAGATATCAATATATGTTGGAGATAATCACAGAAGATACAAATATTCAGAAAATGCATTTCTAGATTTGATCGATCGATTGCAATAATGGTGACCGATCGATTCAGAGAGGATAATCACAAATATTTGGATTCCTATCCAAATCTTCCTCCTGATTCTTCTCGACCCTCTCCCCTATAAATAAAAAAGACTAAAGTCAAGAGAAACATAAAAAATCTCTCTAAAGCTTCCAGGCGTCAAGGCTAATAGTTTACCAGTTTTTTTAACAGTTTCTTTGTTTCATTTATTTTGATCATTGCTTCAAGGAAGAAGTCTGTAATCTCTGCATTTCCAGAGAAGCTATTCTGAACACTTTTAATACAAGCAATTTTCATTATGTTCATGTCTACTTTTGCTATGCCTGAGTAGTCTTTTAGTTAGGAATATGGTTTTTCGAGGAGGAATCATGGTTTGGTATGTAATGAGTAGTTTATAGGCTTACTTTCGTATCAAGACTTAATATAAATCTTAGGATAAATATGCTACTAATACACCACTTAGACTAAGAGACCCATAACTTGATAGTGAAAGCTTTGCTATTTATAGTTTAGTAAGATTTGATTTCTTGAACTTAATGCCTAGATTGATTGGTTGATCAGCCCATAGGTTTTAACTCTGAAAGGATATATGTTAGAGTTAACTCGGATACCAATTGAACTAGACTAGCTAAGCCTGACCATAAGGATAGTTAGTTATTAGTGATTTCAACTATATAACCTAAACTAGGATTTACATAATTACTACCTGAATAATTCAAACCGTGATCCTCTGATGCATTACCTGACTTCCTAACGCTTTTTAATATTGAATTTCTCACGTTTATTTTGTTTCAGGCATTGATCGATCGACCGCATAATCTACCATCGACCGAAAGGTGTTTCAAACGATCGATCAATTCATACGACAGATCGATCATAACCCAAACCATTGCTGCTTAGCTCAAGTGAAGTTGGACGTGCTATTATGTGCACTCTGCTCTCTATGGATACGATCCCTAAGTACTACTGCGAGACATGTGCGCTTGCAGGAAATATTTTGGGCGAAAACTAATCCCCATCACAATAGAGCAAAGAAAAGATGGATCTAACTTGGTGAGTCAAGAAGAAGAAGAAAGAGAGTCCAAGAAAGAAGAAGATGATGACGATGATGATGATGATGATTTCGATGATTTTGATTATAGCATTTTGAGTGATAATAGTAGTATTGGTTACTCGGAACAACAACCTCTTGTTAACGGTACCCAAGTCTTCACAGATTAATGTTTAAGCGGAGGTAAAAGATAAGAAGTGTTTAGGTTCTTTAGACTTTTGATTGGTAAGTGAAGAAAAATGTTGTTTATTAACATAATGACGACGATTAGAATTATTATTAGGGATGTTAAATGCAGATTTTTCAGCCCGGCCTAGCCTCAAACATGCACCTGCGCACCGCAGTTCTGTAGGTTTTATTTTTTCAACGATAGAACTTTATTAATTACAGGAATGAATTATATTTTTTGTTTACAACCGAGAGTAAGAAACTTGAGCAACAGTGAAATAATGTTTAAAAAAGTTATCCTCAAAGGACGTGTGTTGAGTGGTAAAAGATGTAGTTGGGAAGCCTGCAACTCCCCACACTTGTTGAGTATGATTGCAGGAGAAGAAGGCGTGGTCAGCTGTTCCTTTAATGTCACAGTTTTGAAGACAAAATCTGTTCGAGGTTCCGAAGTTGAACCCCACCCAAATTTTAATAGCATAGTATTAATATCAGGACATTATTTGTTCCATCGGAAACTCTAATCAGTTAATGGAATAAACATATATAGCTAGGACGATTGCTTTAATCAATGTTTCCTTTTCTGCTGCAGACTAAAAACCAGTTTGCCACCTGTAATCGAATGCAAGACCTTCTCTTTTACATATTAAAACATCTTTGATTTCCATTACCCCCGGGGGTTCGGAATTTGAAGTAATTGTTGGATACTAACTCTTCAGTCTTCATAGACCTTATGCTGATTTATCAATATTAGAAACATGTGTGGACGCTGCAACATATGTATTAAGAATTTGGATAGAGTTTTGGCTATTCTGGTGAATGGCTTGAACAAAAAAGAATAAAGAATGGTCTGCAAATAGCAGTTGTGATCTAAAAAACTTTTGGTCACAGTGGGCTTGATTGATCAAGGAGTTCAAAACATTTAAACATAGATACGAATACAAGGGATCACTCTGATGTAGACCACGTTGGTCTTGAAATTCCGGTATCCAGTCGGATTTCAGATCTGGTAATTCGGGTACCCAAGCACAAATATAAAACACTGAAGGTTTTCATTCTGACAAACCTTGACCTGATACATTGAGCTCCCGGTTCCAAACAACGTCATATAATCATTCACTTAATAATTATTACGCTTAATAATTTTAACATGAGTGGTTGGTAAACAAGACATATTTTATTGTAAATTGAACTAAATTGTTAAGCGTAATAATCACATGGTGACATGATCACATAAGTAATAATTATATTAAATACTCTAATCAGGTAATTCGGGTACCCAATCATAGTCTCACACGTGAGGTAGGACTGCTCTTAACTATTTATTATCTTCAGTTATTCCACAATTGTAACTCGGGGTTACCAAACTGAACTTAACTGTTCTCACAAGTTATACTTTCCTCTGCTTAGTAGCTCTGGTTATCCTTGTCTTTTTGCTTTAGCTATTCGTAATGCAACCGTGAGATTCACTTCATTGTATAGATCCTCATCCTGATTGTGACTGTGGTTAATTATCTTCTACTATCTTCTGCAGCACCACAATAAACTAATGATGGAAGCTAAAGCGAGGGGAGAAGGATACAAAATAGACAAGCTAAGACGAAATATTGAGATGGACGAGTATGATTTCTTACACTGGCGCCGGTCTTTGGAAGAGAGAGAAGCATTTCTTAGAGATATTAGCGCGTAAGTAAAAATTCATGATACTGCAAGTTCAGTTAAAATTGATAATTGAACCCACACCAAAAGTTTAATAGCATAGTATCAATATCAAGACATTATATGTTCCATCAGAAACTCAAATCAGTTCATGGAATAAACATATATAGCTAGGAAGATTGCTTTAATCAATGTTTCCTTTCCTGATTTCCATTACCCTTGGGGGTTCGGAATTTGAAGTAATTGCTGGATACTAACTCTTCTGTCTTCATAGACTTTATGCTGATTTATCCATATTAGAAACATGTGTGGACGCTGCAACATATGTATTAAGAATTTGGAGAGAGTTTTGGCTATTCTAGCGAATGGCTTGAAAAAAAAAAAAAATAGTCTGCAAATAGCAGATGTGATCTAAAAAACTTTTGTTCAGAGTGGGCTTGATTGATCAAGGAGTTCAAAATATTTAAATATAGAATACGAATACAAGGGATCACCCTGACGTAGACCACGTTGGTCTTGAAATTCGGGTATCCAATCGAATTTTAGATCAAGTAATTCGGGTACCCATGCACAAATATGAACTTACCCAAGACACAACTGAGCCAAACTTTGAAAGAACCATAAAGCAAATAAGACTCCCTCTAGCTTATAATAAGATGATTGATTAAACAAAGACTGAGAGATGTTTCTTGGTCTTTTGAGTCAAGAGTCAAAGACAATCTTGCTTTTGCATCTGGTTTCGTTTCACAAATAATTTTCTTTGAACCATGTCTTGAATCTGAGTTTTGATACCAAATTTATGGCTCCTAGTAATGTAGATTCAATAAGCAGTCTGCCAGATGAAGTTCTTGGCAAGATCTTGTTATTGCTTCCGGCAAAACTTGCTGCTTCCACATCAGTTCTGTCCAAGAGATGGAAGAATTTGCTTTCTCTGGTAAACAATCTTGATTTTGATGACTCATCCAGACAGAGAAAGTGATTTTCCTCATACCTTCTTTGATTTCGTCGACAAAACTCTTGCTCTACTAACAGATTCTCCGATCAAGAAATTCTTTCTGAAATGTCGACACCAACTTGCCACATCTCGTGTGGACCGTTGGATTCGCACGGCCCTAGAACGAGGCTTTTTGGAGCTACACTTGACATCACAGGAAGATCACTGTATAGATTCCGAGTTCTTCACCAGTAACACACTCTTTCCCATGGGCTTTTGAAGAAGGATACTGCCTTCCTCGTGGCTCTGTGTTCTTCCCAGCACTCAAAACACTTTCACTCATCGCAACTGGTTGATCTGATTACATGTTTGAGGAACTATTCGTACGTTATGGTGACGCACAGCACGAGCATGATTGGATGGTCACTGTCATTTCATCAAACGGCTGACCATTTCCTGTGATTTTGTTAATGCCGAAGCTGACTGCACCCGCGTTTTGTTTGAGACACCGAGTCTTTTGTACCTCGACTACTCCGGTTATGTCCAGAGACATTACACTGGTCATTTGGTTTCCCTCCTTGAAGCTAGACTAGATCTTCGGTTATGGGAGTCAACTATCCATAATTATTATGATCACGAGAATGATGTTCCAGTGGAAGTTTTTGGTGATGTTACGAATCTTGTTGCAGGATTAAGCAACCTGAAGACCCTTCACTTATCTCCTCATTCTCTTGAGGTCAGTTTGTTACTTCTTCTTCCATTGATTGTTACCAGTTTTGTGGAGTACAAAAATCAAACTCCCTCATGCTAGTGTATGACCATCAGACGTTACATTTCTGCTCTAGTTCCATTCCTCTCTTCACCACCCTCACTGCTTTATCTTTTGAGAGCGGCGAGAAACAAGGTTGGCAAGTTTTGCCACTTTTATTGAAGAATTCTCCAGTTCTTGAACTTTAGCCATCAAGGTATGGTTCTTAGAGTCATAAAAACTTTTGCCCATTATACATGACTTGTTGTTATGCTTTCAGGGTCTTGTGCACAAGGTTACAGATGAATGTGGGGACTTCTGCGTTTGCACCCATAAGAAGAATAAGGAAGAAGAAAAAGAATGTTGTTTATGGAGATGTCAAGTGAAGGTGCTAAAGATTTCAGGGTATGGAGGAACTTGCAAAGAGCTGAAACAAATGAGACATTTCTTGGAGAAACTAGCATGTCTTGAAATTGTGAAAATTGGTGTTCAACATGAGAACAACAACCACAGTGAATACTTCAGAGTCACTGATGATCTGATGAAGCTTCAAAGGAGTTCATACAAATGCCAAAATCGATTTAATGTGATTATGTAGATCAGCTTTGATATTTTAATGTCACGAGAATGACATTGTGATATGAACTCCTGCCTCTCGCCTTCGCAACTTGACATTGTGATATTTACATTGTTCTTCCTTTTTCTTTGGCTACTTTATCGTCTTGTTCCTTTTCGGCGATGGAGATTTTAAATAAATGATTTGCTTAAGATGTGTTACGGCTTTGATCTCTGGCGTGTGTACTACTACACTATTTTGTACTGTTCTTCAAGATTTAGATCGGTTTTGGATCTACTTGTTAGTCTCTGGTTCCATTTTGGCTCGATTGGATCTCGCTTTGTGAGCTTCCAAAAGCGGTGCGCCCTCACTCTTTGTTACTACTTTTCAGGTGTGGTTGGGCTCCTTTCCTCTTCCCCGGATGATCTTGACGCTTCCTTCCTGCGTCGATTAGGAGTCTCAAGTGGCAGTATTTCATCCTTGAACTTTATTGTGAGGTAGATTCATTCACCATAAGAGGAGGCTTAGTTCCCATTTGTCTTTCCATTTTTCAAGCTTCCAAACCTGCTCTAGATCTTGTTGTTCGGCTCAATTTATATTAGTTTTAATTTGGGGTGTTTTTCCCTCGGTTGTTTCAACCAGTCTCTCGGGAATCGTGTGTGGTTCTCCGGCATAAGTCCCCGGGGTAAGTTTGTGACCGCCGACTCTAGTTTCTGCTTGGGTATATGTTTCTCTCATGTTCAAAAATTGTAGATAACAAAAAGCAAGTTGTGGCTATGGCAAACATTGTGGTGTTTGACTTGAGGCTTTACTCGTACGATGCCGATGAAGAATCTCGTTGACTCATAGGTCAGTTTGGAAGGAGATCGTTCTTGGAGCTAAGTTCTGATAGCCCTTTTTATGTGCCTCGATCTTTTGTGTGTGTGTTTTTTTTTTGTATCCTGATCCGAATCGTTGTGATTGTGTGGATTCTTTCTCAATTTATTTATTTTCCTCTGTATGTTTGTTTCCTTCTTGGACGACAATTTGTAGCTTGGCTGTAGTTGTTTTTTATTTATAATAAAGCAATATTCAGTGAATTTTTTTTTAGATATTTCTTAGAAACCGAAAAAAAGAATGACATTGTGATAGAGAATCTGCCATTTATATTGCCACTAGTTTGATTCTTTCATTTGCACTTGATGAGTGGTAAAAACAAAAATTTAGCCAGTGCTACTTCAGCAAACAATTGAAAGAAACCTTGAAAACTTCCTTTTCTTTACCTCTATTGAAACATCAGTCTGTGAAGACTTGAGGTATCGTTAACAAGAGGCTGCTGTTCCGATATTTAAGTAAGCCTTGCGAATGGAACAAGCTCTCAAATCCTCTGAAATATGTGTATGGATTTAGGATGATGGCATTTACGATTATTCATATAAATGACAAATCAAATGTGCTTGGTTTGAATGTCCGAAGACCCTTTGCTTTCTAACTAGCAGAATCCTCACTGATCGTTTCTACCGGTTATTACTAGTGCTGGTGTGGAGGAGAAACAATCAATGCTGGTAGTGGAGTTGAAGGAGGAAATTGATCTCAATGAGAAAGAGCGAGTTTGCAAATTTCCGGAGTCACAGAGTCTTGGAAAACAAAATCAATATTGGATTCTCGGCCTGTTTGCATCATTGACCTTGAACAACGTACTTCTTGTCATATTGTCGTTTTCTATGTCTGTCAATATCATTAAATTCTTCCCTTAAAATTGATTTCACGGCTGACAAATTGATCTCCTTATTATGTATTATGGGTCTTGTGTTCAAGGTGGCGAATAAAAGTTGTTTATGGAAATGTCAAGTGAAGATTCTAAAGAGTGTATGGAAGAACTTGTAAAGAGTTGAAACAAATGCGGCATTTTACAAGAGCCGGATCTTGTGATATATCCTAGTTTTTACGGGTTTATACTAATAATATATATTTATCAATTTTATCGAGTCTATATTATTATTATTAGAGTCCAAATGAGTCATTTTAGGTATATGGACGAGTTTTGGACCCTTGGTAAAATTTTGAAGAATTATAGAGTAAAAAATGGATCACGTTTGAAGAGAAGAAAATGCAAAAAAAAAAAAAAGGAAAACTTTAGAAGGTGGTGTCGAACGACACCACGCGAATTGTCAGCCAAATTTTCAAATATTCAAGATCAAGAAAATTTCCATATCTCTTTTGGAAAATTAGATTTAGTAATTTACCAATTTTAAAATTCGTCCTATCCTTTATAAATACTATGTTTAAGCGCCATTGTTTATGCTCATACAATTTTCTAATTCTATAAGAGTTTGTAAGGGAGAAGAAACCTCTGAACCCTCTTTATTCTTTGAGTTATCTAGTTTATTGTTTTTATTAATTATTGCATGATATTTTTCGTAGCTATGTCTGAGTAGTTCTCTTGTTAGGCTTGGGGTTCTTAGGTTTAGATGAATTTTTTTTAAGCCATAAGTCTAAATTAGGTTACACCCTTAATTCTTTTTCTAAATTGAGTTTAATGCTAGTTGTAGTTTGATCACCTAGAGTCTAGATCATAGGTTAATTATTATATATGGAAGTGTTAATAATTACTTGAATAAATCTTAGAAGATTATACTTTCGATTCACAAAAGAATTCGGTATAGATAGTTTACGAACAATTGAACCTATAATTAATGCATAATTAACCATCTAGAATTCACAAAGGAATTTGATTTGCTAGGAATTAATAATAGATTGCTTGCTCAATGGAAGTTGGTTTGCATTACATTAGATTTTATGTTCTAGAATTAAGATGGTGACTGATTTTACATGGACAGTGTCGAACGACACTCTATATCGAACGACACTCTATAGGTGTCGATCGACACTCCTCTATTTTTTGCGACAGATTGGATGCTTCTCCGAAGTTCCCAAGGCATAATCTTGCTTTAATTGATTTAAAAACCCTCATAACATGCTAGTTGTTTGCATTAGTTATTCAATTTGAAAACCCCTATGTCCTAGTTTTAATTTAGATTCTAAAATAAGTTTTCTGATTTATCGGTCTTCGTGGATTCGATCCCTAAGTTCTATAACACATTTGTTGTGCACTTGCAGTTAAATATATAGGGTAAAACTTTGTGTATCATCTGGATACAACACCCATCAAAGCCAATGCAGAAACTAGAGCATTGATTTGATTGACCTTCACAACAGAAAAATCGAAGAACAGCATGATTGATATATCTCGTATTTTACCAGTTTTTATTATAATAAACATATACTTATTTATATTTTTGAATCTATATTATTATTATTAGAGTTCAAGTGAGTAATTTTGGGTGCATAGACGAGTTTTGGAGCTTTGGAATAATCTAGAAGAATTATGGAGTAAAAATGGAAGCTTGAAGAGACGAAGCCTAAATTATTGTTAGCCATAAGTCTAAATTAGGTTGAAACCCTTAATTCTTCCTCTAGATTGTGCTCATTGCTAGTTCATAGATTAGCTACCTTTGAACTAGATCATAGGTTAATTATTATACGTGGAAGTGTTAAGAATTGTTTGAACAAATCTTAGTAGGAGTAAATCATCTATTCACAAAGGAATTTGGTCTAGATATATAGTTTATGAACAACTGAACCTAAGTTTATTACATAATTTATCCCTTAGAACTCAAAAAAGAATTTTGTTTGTTAAGGTTTAATTATAGATTGCATGGTCAATGGAAGTTGGTTTGCATTACAATAGATTTCATGTTTAGGAATTAATTGGTACATTCTTTAACCGTGCGGTGTCGAACGACACCACTCTTGGTGTCGATCGACACTCGACGCGTCTGGATGCAATTTTGATTCTTTACCTGAAGTTCCCAAGGCCTAACCTTACTTTTAATTGTCTAAAACCCTCATTTAAAATCACTAGTCACTCGCAGTAGTTTATCACATTAAAAACCCGTTTCCTAGAATTAATTTGGAATTTATATAATTAGTTTGGAATTTATTGGTCCTTGTGGATTCGATACCTTAAGTACTATAACTGATTTGCTGTGCATTTGCAGTTACAATACATAGATTTTGTGTATCAATGATCCATGACATAAATTAGTCAGACACTTCATTTTGAACGTTCATATATTCCAGTTGAGTGGAGAAGAGAAGTTGAAGTGATGTTGAGATCCTAGGCATAGATTCTAACTCTTCCATCATCTTCTTCCTATCTCTTCTTGGGAGGTTGATTTCATGGAGAATTGGAGATCCCAGCTCTCATTAAACACTTTGAGTTGGCAATAATGTATCTTATGATTTCTTTTTCTTTGTTCTTTCCTCCACATTCTTTCCACCCAAAGATCTTGAGATGGGATGACAAGCATTCGGGAACAGAACTTGGTTGGTTCAAAAAAAGGGGCAAATCCTCTTCAAGTTCAATGAGTTTCTACCACGAAGTATTCTCAGCAGATTTACCATTTAATATACAGTAGTCCATAAAAATTGCATGCATGAATGAAGGTAAAAACCTGGAAGATGAAAACAACTTTTAGATTAGAAAAATTCCTGAGCAAAAACATTATGGTTCCATCCAATCTAACTCAACTAGAAGAATTATTTTACACTGCATAAGTTGAGAGAAGTTAACTGCGTTACAACACACACAAACTGCAAGAAACACAAACAGCCAACATAAGTAACGGTAAAAATTGTGATAATGTATTACAATTACAAATTGATTGAGACTAAAAGAGCAAACGTATACATACCGCTGCGACGCTCGAATATAATTCGAGATACTTGAGTGAGGAATGAGATCTTAAAAACTTATTATCAGGGTAAGAAACAACATAGATTCTTGCCTTATCAAATCGAGGATATTCTCAATTAAGAAAGAGTCCCCTGAATAATATGTGATGAATATTTTCTTAAAAGCAGGGGAATCTATTACCAAAGCCCACCCGCACCTTCATTATATTGTCCTATTTGAGTATAATCATAATTCCAGTATTTCAAAGATGGAACTTTTATAGTGAATTTTTTCACGTTGTCCACGACCATATGTTTGAGAATAGGACAACACGAGTGAAGCCTGACGATTGAATCTTCATTTTCATACACCACAGAGAAAAGTCCAAGACTTTTGAGGGATGGAAATAAAGTCGGGGAAGGGACATCCACAAGAATTTTGTTGTAAAGACCCAAAGATACGAGGGTGCCACAAGTGTAAAATCTTGTAGGTAAGCAGGAAGGCCATGCGGAACCCGAGAGCATGAGCCCTAGCTGGCGCACCTTACTATTAACCGCGTCCGCAATCCAGTTCCCAACATCAACATCAACATCAACAAGACACTGTCGACTCAGTTGTATAACAAAACTTTCTAACACAAGAGCCTTGTGGAGCTGTAATGACTCGTTAACGAAGGGCCATATACAACTTTTTTTCTGACCACTTTTCCAAAGTAAAAGGCCTAGTAAACCCACAATAATTATTCGACGAGTATCAGCACTTTCTACGTACTTAAGTTTTGGCATCATTGTCCAAATAAATCGCCATTGCTTGGATAAAATTATGGTAGCCACGACATCTTTGATTGGGACAAGCAACATTATCTGCACAAGTAAAGCATCCAGCAACGCACTGATCATGTCTTTACCTTCATATTTCAGACAAATATTGGCTCTTTTCTTGAACACTCGTCTGGATGCTTGTTTTGTTTGTTCTACCACTACTGGAATCGCTCAATCAAACACTTCCCCAATCCCATAACCAACATTGAATGCAAAAAAAGGAGGATATGTTCCAACATATTTTCTCCCTGAAATTACAAACGCTTGTCTTAGATTGAGATATCTTTATACACACGTTAGGATATATATATATGTGTGCGTGTTTGATGTAAATCTCTAATTTCTTTTGGAAATTAAATATTCTTTGTACATTCTGTTATCAAATATATATGTATAAAATTTTCTCCAACTTTTATACTTGACTAGGTAAATACCCGCACTATGTGCGGGTTATATTTCCTTATAACTTTCTTTTAGAATATTTAGTGATGTTTTGTTTTAATATTTAAGATGTCTCCTATTTGTATATAATATAAGAACAAATTGATAATCATATTTTACAATAATGCTATATATCTTTCACAATATTTAAATATTGATAGTTCCACTATATTACAAAGAAAAGTAGTTGTGAGAATATCACTTCGAAACATACAAACTTCAGTAACTTGTAAGTGTGAGTGAAATATGGAGTATTATTAGGAAAGTTCACAAGAAAAATATAGCCAGTGATTTGAGATGCGAACAATCAAATTTCATATGGCTATCTTACCAAGCAAACTCAGAGCAAATCAATTAGGTTTAAGAGACTGTGAGAGCCAATACTCCATCCTCTCAATAAGAAAGAACAATCCTATAAGATGGTGGATCTACACATGTCATGGGCGCTCGCTGGTTGTGTGAATTCTTCAAAGCTATGAAGATATCAATATTTATAGCTAGATAGCTCACTGGATCTTTTTACACGAATATTATTTATCTAGATAGAAAACAAAAATAAGAGTCAATATTTATACTATATACAATCCACTCATCGACATACTATTTTCTCATTAAACAAGTAATATCAACGTATATTTTTTATGAAACATTTTTTGATTTTTTTAGCTTTAACTTTTTTTTCAAATAAAAATGTATAAACTTAAATTCCTAGAATCAAGCATCAAGGGATACATCTAACGGATATTTAGTACTAAATGAACATAATTCTAAGAACTGAGACATGAAGAAGTTCGCAATAAAGTTGGTGAATGATGCGGCTCATGCGGGTCTGAAACACTCTAAACCATGGGGGTCAGAAGTCCATATTATTTAACTTACACAAGTAACCATATTAATGCCACAAAAAATAAAACTTGACAATTCCTAAAATATTATAAATCCATAACTTATAAAACATACCATATTTTTTAAGTGAAAGAAAGCTAACCAAATTTTAAACTATCAAGACATGTAGTAGGCTCGGGAAATCACATTNTAAACTATCAAGACATGTAGTAGGCTCGGGAAATCACATTACAAGCATGAGTACACTGTGAATTTTTCTTTTAATAATGGAACATCGTAATTTGTTCTTATCTAAGTGAGCATATTTTTAATTAGGTAAAAAATATTTAATTTTATTTAAATAAAACTTTTATTTTGTGATTTTTACA